>JAQFZW010000414.1:0-62945 GCA_034687055.1 Heteromurus nitidus
ACACAAAACCCCATCTGAACTCAAAGCGCTTATTAGCATAATCCCAAGCTCTATGCAAATTGATCTGAGCTGCGACAATAGTATTCCGAGTCTTGTTTCATATTAGGTTTGGGGATGTCCCTTCAGAGTTTCGTCGGAGGTTTGAGGTAGATAATATTTAAAATGGATGATATGATGAGACAAGGCAACAGTACCCGAGGGCATATGGAGCAAGACTGGTTAAAAGTTGATAGATTTATGGCAAGGGATTCATCTCTGTCAGCTCTACGGGGTCTCTTGATATGATCCCTTTTTGCCAGTCGACTCGAGTCAGTCTGCTTACGCCAAAGCTTTCTTCTTTTTTTTGCCATGATGATGCATGCAAAAAAAAATTCCCTCACACAAAATACCTTTCTTTCCTTCTTGCTCAAGATGGTCATATACTGCCAGCGTATGCTTGTGTATTGTGATGTGAAGCTTTTCTTGAGAAAGTCTCTTTTATGTAAAACTTAGAGAAAGGATAAAGTTGAGCATATATATATATAGTCCTCATCATGTATAAATGTGTGTGCTTACTTACGTTTATGTCCCAAATATGTTATGTACTTACATAATTCGTTAGTATTCTTTCCACATATTTTGTGTATTTTATAATTTAATACAGCTTGTAATGCCTCTTTAAAATCCTGTTATTTCCCCACGGCCGGATCAAACCGAACACATAGACACAAACTTTACATGTACAATAATATGTTATAGGAAATAGGATGACGACTTTGGAGAAAGTGAAAGTTCGTATAATATGCATCTGAAAGGAAAACTCCTTCACCACCGTGGTTTGGTGTTCACAATACAATTCCCATTTTTCTACACGTGACGATGTCTTATGTCCATGAAATCCCTGCTTACAGAAGGCACTGAATGTACATTTAAAAAAAGGATAGAAAAAAACTTCATAATGAGGTCGTGCTCTTTTTTCCCCATTCTTACTGACAGCATTCACGCAGACAATTTATATTACCAATGTTTGAAAGGGGCGAGTGAGAAAGGATAAAACATGCTCTTGCTCAACTTGTCCATGAGAGATGGATTGATGGGAAAACTTGAGAGTTTGTGAACTGTCAAATGGAATGGTAATAGTTGCTAAAACTGGAGGAGTAAGTGTGAGATTTGAGGCATGAGTGAGAAGGTGAAAGTCGTTTTTCACTATCGCCCTCTGCGATACCATCCGTTCTCTTTCCACTATACTTTACACTGCCAATGTTCTTGATAGATTGACACTGACACATTATTATGGTACACTAGTTTCTCTCTAATAGAATGTTATGTACCATTGCGGAAAGTTTTCTAAAAAATGGATATGTGTGTATTTTGCTTTTTTAGTTCGGAGATGCTGGACTTCAACTTATATCAGAGCATTTGCCTAACCTCCAAGTGCTAAATCTTTGTGAAACACCAGTGACAGATAAAGGACTGCGATGCCTAGCATGTGAGTGTTTTTTTCAGTATACAAATACTTTACGCAGAAAAAAATATTACGAGTAATTTATACTTTTAACTTGTTTTTTTGAAGGTATGACGAGTCTTCGGAAATTAAACTTGAATAGTACGAATTTGTCAGTGCAGACGTTTGAAATCTTGAAAAAGCAGCTTCCAGCATTGAAGGAGATCGATGTACGCTACACGGACGCGTGGTAGCTTTTTTGTATCTGGCAGAAGAAATTGGTCTGATTAGCTTGCAAATTGTTTCGCATGGGATGGCCTAAATAATTCAATTACGGACCACATCGCATTTACCCAGAGGAGGAGAAGAGGGGGGAGGAGATTGTGCGTGAAAAAACGATACACAAGCATATGCAACTGAAATATAAATATCTACTTTACTTGTACATATAAAAATGTATTACCGTCTTTTGCGGGTGATCATATTAAATATCTGTATAAATATATTATGTATATAGTATACATTTGTTAACAGGTTTTTGTTAAAATGCCTACACTGCGTTTAATATTATGTATTATTACGCTACGCTTGTGACCCACCCCGACTGACATAAATATTTCCCCATGTTAAAATAATCACTTGAATATAATTATTGTCTTTGATTCTTTTGAATGATGGAGGATGATCTATTATATTAATTGTGAGAAGAGAAAGTTTTCATGTATCCTTTATGAACCTTGTAAAAAATCAAATTCGCGTCCATTCACACTCGTTTTTCATACTTTCACCAGTTTACTCTCTTTAACCAGTTCGTCAAATTCTTCGTAAATTTTAGCAAAAAACACGCTCGTGTTTTTTTTGTAAGAAAATTTTTGCGTGTAAACTTCTACTTTATGAAGGTGTTTGATGCGAAGCGTAATTAATATTATGTAAGGTTTGACAACAATCAGAGATTAAAGGCCAACGGGAAATTTTTTATAGTGTGTGTGCATGTGCACCACGAACATATAGGAATACTACTAAAATCGCACTGGCACACAACATTATACAGGTGTTATAATAAACTACTTATACAGCTGCGTGAAATCCATGAAATTAATCTTTATAATGTACTCTGGTGATCCGCACAGCGGTGAGTGAAAGCTGATAAGGAGTAAATTGCACACACACACACAAGCTTTCTCCACACTTACTCTGAGCTATTACTACTATATATGGGGAAAGTTTGTGAGAACATATTGGATGGCGGATATAGGTGATAAGCTGAACTAGAAAAAAAATCTTCTGTCCACGACCTCTCACACTCAATATTTAATGTGTAAGATGTAAGCTATATGTCCTCCACCTCCACTGCACAATATGGCCAGAAAATGTTCACCACCGTACATCTGTTCAAAGCGAAATTAGTTTTGAGCCTTTTATATAACCGATCCATGACGTTTTTTGTTAGCGAAATCTTCTATGAAGAGATGTAGTAGAGAGCTAGACTAGACAATATTGTAGGTTGTAAAAACGTTATATAAGCACCGTGATAATTTATACATAAATGTTAAGGTGTGTACTTGTTTATAATAATCGTGATGGGGCATTGTTAAAAACGGTTTCAGGAGTTGGGATATGTATACTACAAATACATGCACAACATCCAGAATGCCTATATGAGTTTTACCTAAAAGTTTCCTGTTTAATTAAGTCAGAGGGCAAAATAAGCAGTGAAGAAAATGCGTAATTTATGGCGTTGGACACACAGTGAAAGTCTGCTCTACCCTTTTTCTGTTCACCAATGTTGAATTGATGAATTCCCAGGCAGATTCCAAGCACAAATTCTTTGAACTATACAAAAAAGTGTAATTTACTACATGCCAAAAGCAAAATTATTAAAACTGTTATTGATTAACTGTTTTGTATGTTAAGAAGCAACAAGTTAAAAACTTTCTTTTATTTCTCTTTGAGTCAATTCATCACGCACATAAAATCATGAGCTCATACACAGGGTGATACTACCCTTTTTGTGGACATATAATATGCATTACATACTTCGTAGCGTAAAGTTGAAGTAATCATGCATAAAGTAACTTACGCATAGAGGCATATATTATTTTACAGTCGCAATTCACAGTTGTAAGACTAATACTAGAACTAAAGTTACTCTACAGACTGAAGGAACTTTGTTTCAAATCAAACTATTGCTTTACTCAAGTCTTGATGTAAAAAGGGTCTGTGCTCAGTGCACATTCGAATTCCTATGCTCTTTTTACGACTCGAAAGAAGTTAGAAAATGGGTCTAAACGTTACTGCCGCTGGAACGAATGCATATGTTCCGAAACGGGAACACGTGTAGACTACTTTTACTTAGAAGGTTAACTCTCGCATACGAAAAGTGAAATTCATGTCGAGCATACAATGTCACAAGGAACAATTTAAATAAACAATATGTGATTTTGTGTAATCTAAAACAAATAACTGATCACAAATAACACAAGTACAGCTATAATCATAATATGATATGTCAAGAAGCTGAAACCAAAAATTCATTAACTTAAGTAATGTAACCTCTACAACGGTTTTTTGTTACGAGGATGACTTTCACTCGTACAAGAGGACGACGAAACGAACCTTACAAACTAGAGAACGCAAGTTGACAAGCAAAAATACTCCTCGCTGTTAACAATATTTTAGAACTGAGAATTGCACAACAATTAATTGCATGATATGTCGGCGACGGAACACCGCTATCTACTATTTGAGCCACTAACAATCACTGCGAACAGTGCTGACCTATACCTACTTATCACAATAACAACATTTTGATCATTTGAAGGGGAAATGTGCCAATCAACGCACCAGTCATAGGACAAAAATTTGAAGATTAATGTAAGTATGAACAATCATCACAGATTACGTCCTCTTGTTCATGTGCTGAGAATCCGACGTCTCCGTAACTTGCAAATTAATCTCAGTTTCATCCAACAACAGTTTCTCTGGAGTTTTCTCGGATCCGGCGTATCTACTACCGTCGTTTTCGTCACTAAAGCCAGCTGCTTTAAGAACTAATTCGTTAAACTTTTCCCGTTTATCCGCATACACATGATGTCCAGCACCTTGTATAATCTGCAGAGAGGAGAAAGTGGAGGAAAATTAAAAGGGTTCAGAATATAATTACGCCACCATCGTAAAGGAAAATAATACCTGAACGTCTACGTAAGAAGTAGGTCTCATTTGCTGTATCATTGCACCGGGGCAGTGGTCCACCCACGAACGGGATCCGTAAATGAGCGTCATTGGGACATCTTTGCGGAGGGAAGGTATCCTATTGATCATCGGATACTTTGCCCATCCGAACGAGCTCATCAAACTGTGAAAGGCGGACTCCCCACTGCTCAACAATATCAAGATAACGCAATTCATGAATATCCAGCATACATGCTATCATTTTGCAATCATATCAATTATGTCCAATTATACGAGCTTACGATGGCGTTTGGGCGTTGCAGTGGAATATATAGTCTGCTATTTTGGCATCCCCATCTTCACTTAGAATGGAAAATTTCTTAATTAGATCCGGTCTAACCTTTTCTATTAACTTTGGACCTACAAACGTATTAAAAATACAATGTTACATTTACAATTATGTATATATTTCTAGTTGCATAAATATAATTTAAGCTATCTTTAATTACCCATTGGCCCTGCAACTCGTATACCCCACAGAGGATTTAAAGGTTGCAAAACGTATGCTATCATTTTCACCCATAGCGGAATAGGATACTTTTGCGACAAGTCGGAAGGCTTTTCAGGAAAGCCCTGTAATATAATAAAATTAATGCATTGTTTTAAACGTGAGATATTTTATACATGAAACAGGTAGTGATTTATAAAACGCTGTCTCCAACAAACTTACCCAAGGATCGGCCAAAATGAGATGAGACACTCTATAAACCAAAACACAACATCAATTTTTATTCTTTATGGTCTAAATAATTAAATATTTCACATTGCACAAGGGTTGCTTTAAAATGACCTCACCTGCTGGGATATCTTATGGCATATGAAGTGGCTAGAAATCCTCCCATACTATGGCCCAATAACACAAACCGCTCTAATTTCATTTCCCGACGCCATTCCTCCATTGACTGTACCAGTTCTCTCTCAGCGTCAAGAGCGTCTGTGCTGAACGTAGGTCGTGAGCTTCTTCCAAATCCTGCGTGAGTCAATATGAGCGTCATTTAATTAAACTGCATTTGCATGCTAGTTGTGGCTTACATTTATTATGACAAAAGGTTTCATACCTAAAAGATCGAAAGCATAAACAGGTCGTGCTGCTGCCAAACCGTCAAGATTTAAGGCCCACAGAGCAACTCCTGAGCCGAGCCCATGGACCATTACTAAGGGAGTCTTCTCCTGGCCATTTTTTTCTGACAATGATATCGTCCAAATCTTACTGTCTTGTTTCCCAACTGTTGGTCCAATGTTAACGTACCTTCCCTTGTAAGGTGTTTTCACATCTATTATTGGAAAATTATCAATATCATGTCATTAATTGAATGCTCTAATTTATCCAAACAATGCAATTTCAAACCGATAATTTTTATACCAAAGAGATACTTAGCTAAATATACATAGCACCAAGTACCATGCACGCATATGAATTTATGAAATTAGATTGCGATAAGGCACAAGAATGTGCAAATGACAACGCGTGGAATGGTATACCGATATATGCATGGAATTACTAAAAATGCATGTATGATGGTGATGGTTGCAATTATAATCTGACATTAATACACTTAATAGCTATTCATAATATTTCATAATTTACAGGATGGCGTATTTACTACGGATGAACTCAGAATCCACAAAAGTATGATTTTTAATACCCTATAATCATTTGTTGCACAATCGTATTCAAATCGATATTGCAATTTTCATAATTGTCTGGTTAAGGTAGTCGTATTCGCTTCCCAAAACTCGCAAAATTAACTAATCACGCAAAAAAGGACCATGCTCCCCGTAATTCCAGTAAAAGTGCGGAGAAATTCAAGGTCAGAGACAAAAAGGATTGCAGAAGACGTACATTCCTGTCTGTCCTGTTATATGATACCTTGAGTTTGAGCAATAATATATATATATAAAAATATATACATATGTACACCAGGTAGAGCCATACAGACTACGTCTGCATGATACTGAATGTATGAAATGTACAGATATATGAGGCAAATCGAACTTTGATATTTTGACATAGTTCAACATCATTGCATATGCTCATTCAGGCAATAATTGCACGTAATATATCAGGAGATCGGGCATAATGCTTATATTCTCATTTTCAAAATGAAGTGCATGCATCCCATATCCAAGTTAAAACAAAGTGTATAAAAGTGACTCAAATCTCAGATTTTCATTTCAGGGGTAACAATATCCAAACCATATGCATAGCCCCAAAGTTGTAAATTCTAGTGGAGAATTTCCACGTGCACTTGAGAAATAAGTAAAATGTACATATATGTAACATACATTTTATACATACTCCACACCATACACCGAGTAGGTATTCGTATTTGTAAAATTAACATGCGAAGTAATTTAACTCTTACCAGTTTAAAGATGCATATATCTACGTACTTACGAAAAGCATAATATTTTATGTTTTCCTCAATTCTTCCGTCTCTTACGTGAATTCTAATTCTACACATGTGCTCATCACGTCGTAAAATGAATGTATCTCGACGAGACTATAACTATAAGTATATACATCTGTGGACACCTTCTTAACGAGCATATATTTAAGACCTCAAAAATCCCTATCAGCGACACATATCAAAAACTTGTAATCATTCATTTCACTGCAAACATCGTCATTTTGTTTCGTCAAATCAACTCTTTATAAACAACACACCCCCATGCTCCAGACTTCACCAGATTACAGTGACGAGCGTACTCCTCTTTTTCTAGCCAATCATGATACAAGGACCATCGTCTGCCTCTTGTTTTTTTGTTGTTTGCATTGGAAATCTGCGTCGTAGCAATTGCTGTCCACTCTTCCCGTATCTCGTGTACCTATTTTATGGACCGTTCGCCCGTTCAGGGACACAATTTTTGTATTGAAATTTGTGTGCCAATGAATCTTAAACGTACATGGGTTTAAGGTGTACTCGCTTTACACACTTCTCAAATTCTTCGTAAAGCCATTTCATATAGATCTGCTTTATATGTATATACTATACACCTAACTTTGAACTTATCTCATAATTGAGTATATATGTGCTTGCACTAACACTAACATTTGCTTGCCCCTTTTAAAATGCTATACAGCACATGCGCATGTGCGTTGTTGTTAGGATTGGGATATCTTTGTACGCCATCGCCCTGGACCTGAACCTAAATATATGTGCCGTTTAAAATTCATTTTGTTCGGATAAACCTCGCATATGCTATATATCATGTAGATCGCAATAAAAGATATCATTCATGCAAAGCCCTAATATCCCAAAATTCGACCAAATATTGTTGGGAGAATTTGCACGATGAAGTAATGCGATATAATAAATTGTTGCCTCACAAACTCAAGTAGTTCAAAATTTGACTCTGTGAGGTCAAGTCGCAATATAACACAACGGTTGACGTTGGATAAAAAAAGTATGAGGACTCGTAAAATTAGGGAATGAATGCCAGGGTTAGTTGTTTGCAAGCTACTATACACTTTTTAAGATTAGCATCGTATCATATCAGTAGCAGCCCCACTATCTCATTCTTCTTTGGCAACATGCGGACACGACACGACATACAGGACATCCCAAAACAATCTCATCTCATGATACCATCATACAAGATTATGAAATCCAAATTGCACATTTTTTTGCACGTACGACGACGTCTCATTCATATGATATGATGATCATGACTTTCCTTCCTGCAGCAGTATCTGCAGGATTAGGATTTGCAATGCGAATGTGCCGCAGTACTGCTGACAATGAAAATTGTGCTGCACTCGCCGAGTGAGACAATCGCTTAACTGATCAAAAACAAGAAGTCAATGATGAGATTACCTTGACATGGTTTAGTGTTTTGGGGTGAGCATAGGTACTCGCGAAATATTTACTTGTATGTCATACGTATACTATGTAATAGTACTTAATTGAAATGCCAATCAATACACGCCTTTGAGGCAGGCCAAACAACTATGGATGCTGACCACGCAATAATATGTGTGCCTTGATTTCTTCTTAAACTACTTTGTACTACTTACTGTATGAATACAGTGGATTATGGTATTATAAGTGTGAAGAGTGCATTACTTATGATGCACATATTTGCAAACTCGCACTTTCTATATTGTACTAAACAACTCAAAACTGCATCCTCTCAATCAAAACTGAACCTCGGTTTTAGAGAAACTTGCTGTTCGTGTTTGCCAAACAAAGATGATTTGAATGAGTTTAATTCTTTAAAGAGAGAGAGAGAGAGAACAAAATACATCTAAGATTAACTTAATTGACCTTCTTGGCACGAATTCTGATTGTAATCCTTACGTTCACTAGCTAGATTTAGAGAAGGATTTAGGAGAGATGTGAATGATGATGCACCGCTCCTAATTACTAGATTACTACCTCCACCTCCCACAGTACCTCTGAGAGTTATGTACGCATTGTTACAAAGTGCATACTCTACATATAGTTTCACAGGTGCGAAATATTAATTAATGCTGTAAAAATCGCAACAGTGCATGAGGCTAGGTTGAATCAGGATCATTTACTGACTATAGTATATTGTACGTGTACCCATCATACGTATGCAAACGCAATTACTGCGCATGTAATTAGTCTGTGTCTGCTTTAGATTTTCAATGAACTTACATGAAAGTATTCGTTTCTCTGCTGCGCTTAATAAAGACATTGAGGTTGGACACCACTTAAGCCAGCTTCGGATCCACCTAAAATCAAATGCACATAAGAAAATACGTCAGATTTGGTTACAAAAAAGGGCACACACTGTCACATAATGCCCAAATCCCGTGTGCCGGAGTAACTGGAAACTACATGTTTTTCTGGAAAACTGGAAAATTCACACTTGCATAAATAATCTGTCCTGGTGACCCTATATTTTCCCTTACCCTTCACTCTGATCAAAGTCTTCACCGGTGTCTATGATTCCAGCTTTATTTCCCGGATCCATGAGTTCAGTTTCTGACTTAATTTTTTCCTGGTTCTCACCAGGAGACTTCCCAAGAAACTGCAGACCCTGCATGATCAAATTCCACAGTTGAACTACGTATCCAGTTACTAGACTAGTAATGTAATTTTTCATAAGGGCTAAATTTTCTAAAACAAAAATCTATGTACTATTTTCAAGAGTTGCACACAAAAATCACTAGAACACTACAGGATTCACGAGTGGCACACTTCTAAAACTGTTAATTCACATTAGCCAAAAGCAATTAAAAAGTGTTGTGTCTAGTTCCCCTTATTTCATATAACCCATTTTTATAACAATTTTTACTTCTACTTCCGATGATCACCTCTTCCAGTCTCTCTCCGACTCAGGGTGCTCAAATCTTATATGTTTTAGAGAATTTTTTTCCAGGATAGCACTCAACACTGGGGACTGGGAAGCATAAAAATCCAATAATGCATAAAACTCAAGGTTTCACGGAAATCACATCATCACACACATGTGGAAGTCTCATGCTCGCACAAATTGTGCAAGTCTAAAAGTACAACGTACAACAGTTCAAAGTCAAGTTTGCAAGGTGCTTTTAAGTTTCGTATTCAAAGATGAGATATTCTGGGATTTTTCTTTTGCAAAGTGAGGAACTCTCTTCCTTTGTGTTTAAAACCAAAGATATGATTATTTATACGGGAAGTTAATTTCTTAATTTTGTGTCCAGCAGAAAAAATGGGTTTTGTATAATAATGTGAATATGAAGCAGCACTCCATCACCAGCACTTCCTTGCACACTTAATAGCAAACGAGCTCTGGTTCATGTCCATCAAACGACCACTGCTGTTACCCATAAGCCACTGAATGAGTCTATATGTGTGCTTGTATGAGCAACCAACACAACTCACTCATCGTCAGAGTCTCATATTTGAGATAGTGAGTTCAGTTCAACTTACGAGCACATCCTGCACACAAAAGAATCTTCACATGATATGTGTGCCACATTAACTTGACTCCAGCAATGAAATAGGAATAAAAACCTGCCGTATGCAAACACAGTATTTTAACTTTTCCGTAAGTAATAACCCGATATAAGCATACACATATGAGCTTCACATAAAACAAAAATGTCTATCCCATCACATTCACTCAGTTTTTTATAATAATTATTTTGAGTTGTGTCTTGTGTCTGTGCCCATATCTAAACTAAAACTCCATGCGATAGACGTATGCGTATAGGTATGCATGCATCAGCATGCCTTTATGAGCCATCATAAAACTATCTTACTGACAGTTGAAGTTGCATGAAGAAAACTCACTGAAGTTTTTTTGTGATGTGTGTCTGTGTCAGTGAGCGAAGGATAACTAGTGTTTCCTAGTGCAAGGATTCACCTTGCTCATAGCATATATGCCTAATTCGTAAAAGTAGGAGATTCTAGAGGATTTTATGCGAACACATATTGGAATTGCATTCAGTTCATTTCAGGTAGGACACGTCAGTTGAAGCAAGGATTGATTGGGTTTGGGCTTGTTAGATGCATGTAGCTTTACTTGGTGTTAAGGCAGATATTGGTAAATATTATGTGTCTGCTTTGCTATTCTTCTTCCACTAATCATTACACATTTTGGACTCACAATTTGTAAAGCACATTTCTACTCCACGTACTATACTTGCATGAATTCTTCTTACTCATCCACCCCGCAAATGTGCATAATAATAATGCGGTTTCGCTCACAATCGTAATAATATTACGTGTATTTTTTGCATCCATACGACACACTTGCAATTTAGCGTAAGCTTTGCATAGAGAGGTGATTCAGTTTCAGTTTCAACTTCAACTGACTTTGAGCAAGCATGGGATTCCCCTTTGCGTACCTGTGTTCATTTGTTCATTGTTTTAGTTTTGAGGTTTCAGTAATAGTAATGTAGCATGTAGCATATATCATTGGACTTAGAGCGCGTCTGCACTTCTGCACACCGTCTGATACATGAAATGACCATGACATTGATAATTTACGTGAGTGCTGTGTTGTAAGGCTCTGCTGTGGAAATATGGAATACAATTGCAGTGATTACTTCGGGTTTTACGTATTTTTCAATTTACAAATTACAATACAATCGGTTTGCCGTATTGCATCATGTCAAGATGACTAGATGACAAAATTAAACCTTGAAAACCATCAAAAAATATGTTTAGAAATAAAATGATCAGTGAAATATAAAAATGAACCTAGTTTCCAGCGTGTACTCGTTTCAGTTCCCAAGTTGCTTGAGATCTTTGCACTTTGCAGCTATATTGTACGCATACTGTCTGCAAAAAATAAAAATGCGATAGTTCTACTTACAAACATATAGTATTTTAGTATCATGTATGTTCTCGTATTGTACTTATTACTGTCAAATAGAGACAAGAAACGGATGTCGCAAACCAATACCATTGACGATTATGAAATCTATTTCAATGTAATCAATCTTTCATCATATGTGTTATATAACAAATTCCATGTGTGCTCCCAATTCCAATGCTTTCATGAATGAAATTGACAGCGATTGCATGTGCTTCATTCAAAGCTTCTCGTCTCGTTAGAAGGAATATTCTGATTCTGACACATGCCCATCGTTTTATTCATGTCATACGAAATGTCAAATGTCTCGGAAGCCAGTAGCACAAACGTACGTAGTGTCGTAAACGCCCAAGTTTCCGCTTTTCGTACTTCATATTTTGTGATGTGAAATGCAGGTGAAAAGTAGAGCATGATTACTGGAACACTGTCCACGTAACTGCTTGCAACAGCGATTGCACCGAGAGCGTATGCCACAATGACGCAACAGGGAACAGTCAGACCAGGTTTATGACAGAAGTTCAACTATAAATATAAATATTAGTAATATAAAACGAAATCATTAGGAAAAGTTGAGATCCGTCATGTGATCTTCGCGACTTTCAAATGACGTCGTGCAAAATTCTGTCAATCTACCACATGCCACTGAAAATAGTACATCACTACGACCCTCGAAGCCTCGAACCCAGTTAGTCCACGGAGCTCATTAACCCTGCGGAAGTATAGCATCAGTAATTCAGTATGCATCGATTTACTGATTACAGACTTCGAAATATATGAACATTTATATGCTTCACACACCATACCAAAAAGGCCGATAGGTCAGGTTCTGACCATAAAGCATAAGCAGACGATCGCATATTCGCATACATGATTTTATAATTAATCTTATATCCCTTAAATCCGTTATGTGGTAAGACATTTACCTGAGAGAGCCGAGAAAATTCCCCTATTAAAGCGTTGAGTTTGGTACATATCCGGCTGCCTCCCGACATAGCTATATTGGTTTCACATGGAAGATGGGATATCAACTTTAAACCGGTCACTGCCTAATACTTTATATTAAAATACGTGCATCAACAAAATGGGAAATGTTGCCAGCTTATACGGACGAGCTGGAAGTACAACGTCCAACGTACTATAATACTTTGAAACAACACACTGCATGTATTTTGTTTACAATTAATCATTTCTGCGTGTTCCTCTCTACCAAATTCCTATCTGGACCTGCATTCAATCAAAGCATCATCAAATGTATATGTAATTTGTCCGTCGAGCGGAAAGTGCTTGACGTTTGAGTTGAGAGCTTACAATGTTACAATTTCATATCAGCTTCATCCACAGTCACACAGTAGTTAAAAGTCCACAGTCAGTGGGTAGTTAAAACGTACTTTATCTTGATGGAATACAAAGTTCCAATGATGTGAGCACACGACATGCACATATTATAAAATGCTCGCATATGTACAAAGGAAACCAATATAGAAACCATGAAATATGGAATGCACATGATTCATTAAAAAACTCAACTCAAGAGATATACATAGACTCTCACTGAGTTTCACATCAGAAGATGAAATGTATATGCATAAATAAGTGCTTGTATTGGAGGTACTGATGGAAGCATCAAGATCAATTCAAAGTCCAAAAACCAAACCACCAGTCAGAGTCAGACGCACACGAAGTAGACCAAAACTCAGCACTAAAAAGATTCTTTAGGAAGAGACAGACGGTTTCATATAGTACGTATACTAAATATTAAGGTTAAAATTAAGTGGTTGACGGTTGATGATGTAACGAGTAATTATACATCGTTCACTTCACTCACACACATAATATGATTATGAATGATGCTTGTAAGCAAGAGATAATTTAATATCGACACGCACAGGTTAATGTGCAACGCAGATGTATGCAACGTAATCGAGCAGGGACTTTCTGAGAGAACATTCCATACTAAATTCGACGTGAAGCATGGATATGAAGTCGACCACACAAAAGACACTATAATTATATGGTACCCCTCAACTAATCATTTTCTAATTGAAATTTAAAAATCAGCCTACATTTATCATCCTTCCTTATCAAATTATCATTTACTAATCTACTATAGAACAATGTATGTTCAAACTGGGTGAATATCCAAAAGCTCCGAACTTGAATCCTAAGAAGTGCAACTGCAGCACAACGCTTCACGCTGAATACTCCAGGACGAAGTTCGTGGATGATGATTAATGATGTCATTCATAAGTGCGGTGCAAAATGCAATCTGCAATTATGGATGTCTGACCCGGACCAAATCCGGAACGAAGAACATCAAAATATGCATAATAGGGAACGAGTTACAAAACTGCTTATGATTATGACTCCATTAAAAAGATGAAGACCAATAGAACATACGGAATGCCAATTCATTGATGTCTGCAGTTGCACGTGATTTAACTATGAAAATTTTGAGCAAGCACAGCACACCACCGTACCCACCTAAGATTTCATGATGAAATGTTTAGAAACACACCACCACTACCACCATATGTATAACCATTAAATGGAAAAATTGACAGGCATCGTCACTTCAGGATAGGACAAAGTTAAAGGTATTCATATAAATGACAATGACACAAATTGACACAGACACTATATGACTATGAACGAGCAATTGAGAGCATTCTTTTCTTTAGACATTTAACATGCAGGTACAATCACGCAAAATTCATTATTTATTACGATCAACTTTAAACAAGAGAAACTTACAAAATTAGTTGAAATATTATGAGATTTTTGATTTCCCCCAGCTAAACCATACCAAGCTGGTCACAATTTACGTTCGTTGGTCAATGTCAATTGGTCTTGCACGCTGATCGATCAGCTAAAAAACTTTCACTCCGAATTTAACGTGCTTTCACCAACGTTGCTTTCTCAACTAAATACATTTTATTTGCGTTGCTCACCATTCACATATCCCTTCTCACGTGTTCACTGTAGGCTGTAGGCAAATGACACCACAACACAACGTGAGAAATCAATCTGTTTAATTGTATTCGCAACTCTGTTAAATGCTGCATAACTTATGCATGCTTTTATCTGTCAGATTATGATCATGATCATACGGAAGTGGACTTGAAATGATCTTCTCTTTGCTATTCTCTCGTCCTTTCACTTTCAACACATACATGCATGCAATGACTACTTGACTACATCATGTTTTCTTAAAAGTGCAAGCAACAATGTTGTAGCGAGCATCAGACTTGAGACCGAACCAACAGATCGGAGATCTCACTTTTGTTTGAAAAACCATCCTCCGAATCCTATGAACATAAACAAAATTCTTATATGCATCTCTTGATCACATCTTCTACTTCATCATGATAAATTTATATCCACCCTTCATGCCAGAAAAAGAAGTACTGTACAACACAATCGAATTTTCAAGTTTCCGGTTTCAATTCATTTTTAAGAAATTCGCAAAATGCAATGTGCTCACCTTAGCCTAGCCGAATTGTATTGGGCTGTACTAAATGCGTAATTCCGCTCTCTCAATTCTCATAAAGCAATATAATTCTCTCATACATGCATCCTACTTTTACTTCTGAAAATTACTCGAACGACAAGAAAACCCCATTTTCTTAAGAATCCCGCATCTATATTTCACGTGATGATGGTGTTACAAGATTATCCACACATCCTTCCACTTCCATACACATAACAATCTTCATTTCAGACATAAAGATCTCGTCTTCGCACTTGAGTTGAAACAAGAAAAAACCTTAGAGGACATGGGACCAGCCACAGGATCATTATAACCAGCAGTCTCCTCGATAAGATGCTTGTGTATAGTTTTATGTGAATTTAAGAGAGAGAATGCACCCACGCGCACATATATATTTTAGCTTCAATACCGGCTACATATAATCATGTATGTCCGTAACACTCTCCAACACACCTCAACTCTTTCTTTTCGGAGTTATGTATATACCCAACAATACTTTCTCGATCAAGTTTTTGGTAGCATCTTTCCAGCAAAGGCAGACTAGACGTATTACAAAATGCATAAAAGTTGTGTATGTTACCTTTTGTTTCCTCCAAGTGCCAAGTGTAAAGTATATACGCACGCATATACTCAAAAAAACAGGACGTCGTCTTGTGCGAAGTGCGATGCTAAAAAAGTGATTTCACAGAGAGATGTACGTACCCCTTTCATTTTTTTATATTGCAACTCGTCTTTTGCCATTTTGTTCCTAACCCGAACCTGTCGTAAGCTCAATATGTGCCAGATTCGTGAACACTTGTTGATATATTCGCTGTGATGTGGGATGTTGTGTGTTTGCAAGTGTACTGTTACAGGGAATGCTGCTAATTGGGAATCAAAATAACTAAACACTGAATATTTAGTGGTCTATAAAGTGTGGAAGATTGTGTGGGCGATTGTTTCTTGTGAGCAGTGTTTACTAACAAATCCAACTCCTCCAGCAGTGGCCGCAGTCTGAAGTTGAAGGTGTTCAGTTTGTAGCTGCTGCTGTAAGTAATTGCAAAGGGTTGTCAGTTGTTGTTGCAATTTTTGATTGGTATGATTGTTTAAACGTTTGGGTTGGAAAGGTCAGTATTTTATTGCCATTAATTCATAATTAGCCTGTGTAAATCTGTAGTAAGGTGTAAGGGATGGTGATTTTAGAGACATTTTGCAATTGTGATTAATTTTGTTTTTTATTTGCAGCTTTATCCACATGAAAGAAGAAGGTGGACAGTTGTTTTTGCAGCTGTAAACTGATTACTAAAAACTTATCAAATTCCGTGTGAATAGTACATCGCGACGTGGGAAGTTTTCCGTATTCAGCGTGCTAGAATGAGCCAGAGCCATGACCACTCCCGCGAACCTGCGCTCGCGAGATGTGCTTTCACGTAGTCCGGGATCCGCTCTATGTTACCGAAAGCGTTTGAGAAAATATCAGCGTCGGGAGAGGGTTCGAAAATCATTAAAGTTTGGGGAGGAAAAAGATGAAGCTCAAGATGAGTTACAACCTCCTCGAGATGGAACTGCAGTTAATGAAGAAAGGGGATCATCCTGTTCTACTACTGGATCATCTGGTCCTTGGACAGGAGAGAGCCATACCTCACCATGCTTCAACTTTTGGAATTTTCCTCCTGCACCTCCACTACCTGCTGATGACCCGGGCATATCAGTTAATCGTCGTTCGTTAAGACTCCGTACAAAGAATCAGTTTCCGTTTGCTCAAATATCGGATTCCAGAAGTCCGAATCTCAGTCTGGGCGAACCAGCACCCACGTCAGACCAAGTATTGAGAAGTAAATCCGAGTTTTGCCTTCAAAGTGTTCAAAGCGATTATGGCACCGCCTCCGAAACGTCTTCATTATATTTTTGTGCTTCACGCAACTCAGTATTTGCCAGCTCTAGCGTAAATGCAATCTCAGACTCTAATACACGCTTGAACTTAAAGGGACATTCGTATCAACGTCAACCAAAAGCGAGCAGTGAATTAAGCTGTTCCCAATCTATTGGATATGCTAGTGATTTAGATGACTGTTTGTCTAACTTGAGTATAGACGATGCGAAGAAATCATCTCAAGAACTAAGACTGTGGGATTCAGACGATAATATTGAAGAGGAGAAGATTAGCGAATGGGAAGCGGAAATAAATAATCCGCACTTGACCCTCCAAGAAATAGATGCAAAAAATTTGAGAGCCTATTTGAAAACTGCTCACGGTATTAATGTTCTTATTCCCTTGTATGGATATGAAATCCTCCGAGCCCAGAAGTGCATTGGAAGGCAATCCCTCGGCCACCCTGAACAACGAAGAGCCATTCGTTATGATCTCCGCCGACGACCTAATCCTCAACTGGAAAATATGCTCAATATCGAAATTTTCGATGACATTAATATCGAGAAGGACTTCTTGGAGGAAGGCCTCCGTGTTTTCCAAGTTTCTCCAGTGATATCCATTCAACCTCATGAAGTTAAATTTTGCAATTTCTTTCCAGCAATAGTACAAATTCCTTTAAGAACACATCCGTCGACAGGAGATGAAGTGCATTGTTTGTATAGTCGGCAGTGTGTAGATAATCTCAAGGACAAGTCCGAAAAAATTCCCTGGAAATCGGTGGAAGCAGGAAAATTTTCTATTACAAATGGCAGAGTCAACTTTGAGACTTACGATTTTGGACTTTTCGTCCTTGTGATTCGACCAAGATGCCTATTCAGCAGCAAAAAAATTAGAGCACGTGTCGGTGGAAAGCTTTTATTTAATGATTTGCCGTGCGTGGAAGTAAATTTTCCCAAGGAAGCTACTCGTGAAGAAATAATTAATGCGTCAGCTCAAATTTATTTTGATACGGAGAGGTCAGTTTCTGAGGTTTTAGCGAGGAAGAATGCAAAGCTAATAGATCCAGAGGCGGATGCAATGGACGAGGGAGTCGAACCTAGCTGTCTTGCAACACCAATAATTCATCTCGAGCCCCATGGAATAGAGTTCAAAGGAGATCCCGTACTGATTACGCTTCCAGTGCCGGATTACGACAAAATAGTAGCTTCATTGGGAGACAAAGCAAAACTGAGCATTTATCAAAGTAATACTGGAATTAACGAACCTTCCTCCTGGGAGAAACTTGATGTCAGCTATGAGATATGCCAGTCTAGGCAAGGAGGCGTTTGTACAACCGTTATCAAATTTCCTGTGACGCACTTCAGTTTTTTCAAAGGAGTGTGGGAAGCGCTTTCCAGCTACCTGTACGATGCTCGAATTGGAATGATGTATTACTTTGTATCCTTCGCTATGAAGTGCCAAGCCAATATGGAAGAATTTATAGACGGAGAGAACAAACATACGTTCGGATTGGAAGTGGTCGTATTTCAAGCAGATAAACCATGGCCAGAAGTCTGTAATTACAAGTACAAAGTTGGGCAAAGCAATCCGAAATTAATAAAACCTGGGAAAATTCGTGTGAAGCTGAGGTCACAGTACTTCGGCCCTGACGAAGCTGCGGGTGAGGAAGAAATGGTAAAAGAAGAACCCGATTTCCGGGGGAGGGATTTTGAGAAACAGTTCGCATGCAGGTATGCAAAAAAAACTCGGAGGAATCATATATTCAGTAATAAACGTTTTCATGAACACTAAAATTGTAATAAATTTTATATTTATGTTTTTATCTCGGACAGGTTTAAGCCGGACATGTCAATTGAAAGAGGACCATTTGGGAAGGTATTGGTAACTCGACAAGTATCATCAAGGCAAAACGGAGCTACTATTTTCGACTTTAACATTCAGAAGGTATGATAGTATAAAGTATGGACTGAAATATTTCAGTGGAAGTGTCATTGTTATCAATCTTGCTTAAAGACACACTGTTTATTTTACGTTGCAGCACGGCAATGAAGCGGACGTGGCACCTCCTGAAAACAATGACGGTGATTTATGGTCTATAGTAGCTCTTACGGAGTTGGCCAGCAGTCTGTTTATTACGGACGGAGACAATTGGAAGCTCTTTGCAAAGGAAATTGGCATGACCAAGCAGGAGATAAAGGATGCCAAATTGAAGGTAAGAGCTATTTGTAATTTCAAGATATTTAAATTACTTCAATAGGTATGATATTGGGGGGTGAAATGATGTGTATTATGGATCTGTTTCCATTTTTATTTCATAATCACAGATTTCATGCGATCCGTTCCAAAAAATAGTAACCCATTATAGGGAGCGCCGCGGTGGTACTGCCGAAGAATTCGTAAATGCTATATACCGCTGCCATCGGGCTGTCAAAGTTAATGGCTATTCTCCTGATGGCAGTAAAAACTCACCATCATCAAACGGTTCCTCCGGACGTGGATCTCTTTCAAGCAATAACGTGAAGTTCGACAGATATGGAAGTCATGATTCTGACACATCTGGTATGCTTCTCCTCATGTTCAAAATTTCCTACAAATCGTCATTGAGAGAAGTCGTTACGTGTAATAATGGAATTTTTATTTGTCAGGAACTCAAACGTCCCAAGATTCAGGACTACACCCAAAGAGAAGAAGACCTTATCAAGTTGCGGAGCGAAATTCAGGGAATCCCAGTGTTGGTAGTAGTAACTCTAAACGTAGACGCCTTTCAGAGAGGCCTACACCCTCCTCCAGTTCCGATATTGAAGCTGATAAATCTGACTCCGACAATGATAGGGTCCCAAGTCCCGTATCAAGTAAAAACAAAGTAGCTATTCCTGGTCCTAGCTCCGGCACAACTAAGGCTAGCAGTATTGATGTTCAATCCGGGGTTTGTCGGTGAGTTAAGTTACGGAACGATTTATAACTAATTACATTTAATACATCAACTTTTATGCTACTTACAAACTGTTTTGTATTTCCAGCAACGACAACTCAAAACTGGGCCAGATGTTTTTGTGGGATATATCTGAACATCTTAACAATCCAAATTGGCGTGCTTTGGGGAGATCTTTAGGATTAGACGAATCGACGTTAGTAGACATAGATCTTGTTCACAGAGCATCAGTTAGGGAATGCGCTTATCAAGTGCTACTAGCGTGGCAAAGTAAGTTCCCTTCCAAGTGCACGTTTGGAACCCTCTATTCCGCGCTGATTAAAGAGAATATGAATTCAGCAGCAAAGAAAATGGTTTGGATTGAACGTAACTGCCCGGATTAACCGTAGATCTTCAATTGTAAATACCGCATTTACAAATTATACATGAGCTGATTAAGAAACTGGACAACCTGTACTCAGACAAATCTCTTTAAATTAGTATCAACAACGCCCGAAGAAGTCGTCTTTAACACCTTTATATTAATATCCTATTCATATAGTATTTACTTTAGATGCTTGTGCTAGGACTACAATGCGTGGACTTATTTATATCATGACATTTTCAGAAGTACGCATGTTTTTTATATTTTTGATACTAAAAATTTGTCTAAATGCAGAAATCATTATTCTAAATTCTAATTAGTAATTGCAACTTGTACACCGAATTCAACACTAGCCTAATATAAAACGGTTGTAGTTGTAGGTAGGTATTATTCCGGAAAACTGCCGACTACGAAAGTTAAAGTATTTTAATGATCGTTCCACTATAATAATATAAAGATACTCGAACATCGTGATAGTACTTCGTGCAGTAGTCAGTGCATGAGTCTATATTTGTACGTGTGCGCAATGTTAATTTTTTGTATAAATAAAGACTTATAAACGCCGTAATAAATGAACCGGAGGATCTGCAGATGTTTGTTATTGTGACAGAAATACCCACTAGCAAATTTTTATTTTTTAAATTGCTGGCAGAATAGCCGAAGCTTCAATTTCGATAAGTAGGTCATTCTGAATCAATTTGGAAACTTCAATCAAGGTGCAGACTGGACGAATGCTCCCAAATATTTCCCCATGCACTTTCGTCACCGCTTCCCACTCAGAAATATTAGTTACGTACATCCTAGTTCGGACAACGTGTTCCAGATCAGCGCCCAACTCCCGGAGGGAAGTAGCTATTTTCTGGAGAACATACCGTGTTTGCTTCTCCACATCATTTAGCCCAACAACGTCGCCCTTCTCATCAACCGCTGTAGTTCCTGCAACCTCAATTATGTTGCCTACCTTCACAGCTCTCGAGTAGCCAGCGATAGCTTCCCACTTCGAACCAGAAGAAACCGTAACACGTTTGCCGGAGGACATTATTATTTCCTATGTTCACCGGAAACAGAGAAAAGTCGTTTTTACGAATGATTCTAAAATACAAAACACACTTATAATCTACATCATAATTACCAAACCACGATGCTATTATGCTTTATATCAGATTCGTGCTCTGTCATACCTTTTGAAAGCCTCGAGAGTTCCTAAAACAAAGTTCTTATAGCGCAACCGCTCTGGCTCTACTTAATCTCCTGGACACATTTGACCTCCACTCTCCACACTTGATTTGATATGTGGAGAAAACAAGAATTTATCTCTAAAACGCTCGAATTCGAGTCTGTCTGGACAAATTGGCCATGAACGTAGATAGGTATAGTAGCGAGATAAACCAGATCACAAGACGAGGATATGAAGAAAGAGCTTTGGGATGATGTAGACGCGTTGTGAGGTTTATTGCAGATGCAGATTTCTCTTAAAATCTCTCTCCGAAGTAACCTTCACAATTCTTGCAGAGATTACTAGGTTTGTGCATATGCCCATGCTATGCGGTTGTGAAGTGAAGTAGCGTCTTCGCCTTTGTTTGGTTTAAGATTAAGATTTTAGAGAAGAGAAGCACTCGGCCAAGATTATGAGCGTGTGCCCAGCAAAAAATGCTCATGCCTAACAAAAAGGTGATATAGCGCGTGGAATACGAACAGGGCACAAGACACATGTGTGTTGTGTGTAGCTCGCGTACTTGTGTTCCAAGATGATCCGATGTTTGCATTTTGTATGTGCACACGAATACAAACACGAAAAACTTGTGATTGTTCTTTCTGGAAGAAGTTTAGCTCGAGTTGGAGTTGGAGGAGTGAAAGGTTATTTTTGTTGTTGTCGAATTAAATTATAGAGGTACTTAGTACAGGGAACAGTTAATGAATTAAACAATTAGTGAAAGATTAAAAAGTTGAGGGATGAGCCCTGAATTGTTTGTGAGGGAAGAGTGCATTTAACACTTATATACACCCTCAACCTGAGTGCCTTTTTACCTGAAAGCATGTAATTATGGTGTGTTATTGCGGTAAATAATGTGTTTGATTATGATTGAGTGGATTTAGTTGATGTTTACAACTGTAAGGATTCTCAGCTAGCGAAGATCGTAAAGGTGAGTATTTTAAAGATGCTATTTTATTGTAAAATCTTTAAAGAATTGATATGATATGTGGTGGGTATGCAGTAGTATACATGCGTTTGGTGCTTGGATGTGGATTGGATACTATATTTAATAGAATTTATATGTATAATCTGTAATTATGAATATTGTGATTAATGATTGGTATAGGTGGTCACTGATAGAAGTTGTAGGGAAGAATCGGCGAGGAATTAAAAAGCGGAGGCAGGGGATTGAGTTGAGGGCTTGTGAAGTGTCCGAAGAAAATGGCTGCGGCAATTGCAACCCTGCAGCAAGGGTGTTCCTCTGGGGGCCAAAATGATGATGGAAGTTCCTTGTTACTGAATGCAATCAAAGCAACATTTAATCTAGGTGAACGGAATGTTATATTGTATTTAGTGATGTACTCAGTGGTGTCAGGTCACAGGTATAACATTAATACTTAACAATTTGGCTTTCAGACGGGATGGACATTGATACAAAAAAGTCGATGCTCGACGTGGCAGATATCACGGAGGACGATTTACCACCGTTTTCTTTCGATTTCGAAGATATCTGGGATCGAGTGAGCTTTGAACTGAGCAAAGAACCGGCGGAGGATTATTCAGAAAGTAGGTTTCTTGAAAATATTGCTTTGCTCTGTTGAGTTTAATCGTTTACTGCCGGCTGTGGCACCATGCAGTGTTCCAAGTGGTATCAAGTGGTCTCCATTTATGTTTGTAGATACCTCCGAGATTATTGCTGCAACTAAGGATTATGCGGCTAAGCAGATGCATTTAAGTAAGTAAACTTGTCACTTGTTGAGCATAGTTCACTTTTACGAAAAATGGTCATGTGGAGGAGATGTGATAAAAATAAGTAATATTAATAGTAATGAAGATGTCATGTTCTTTCATATCTTTAATACTAATACTACTTTAAAACTATGTTTCCTACAGATGTAACAGATGAAGACATTTTGAAAGGAATTGTAGACGAAGACATTCTTCAAGTTTCTCCATTGGTTGATTTGAAGGATTTGATGGGCACTCTGGGCCAAGTACGCAAAGGGGAGGATATTGATGGACCTGCTGCGAAGCGAATAAAAAGCACTGGTATGTGTGCACTCGTTACGTTTTTATTCCTAGTTTCATATTTGTATAGTGTATTCTCGTGGACTAGGGTATCATCGAAGTTTAAATAGTACAAGACTTAAGCGTTAATTGTATTGTCCTTTTGTGTAAAATTAGGTGACATTAAACAATACCCAAAGCAGTCCTTGCTCCCATCTGGAGGTAGAAAGTCAAGTGAATCATCAGAAACCCAATTCGTCTTTGTCAATCAAATCTCAACTAATCAGAAGAAAGTGATAACTCTTCGGAAAGGAGAACAACTACCTCCCGGATATGAAATGGCAAGTATTCAAGGAGATTTTTCTCCATTACCAGAGGCGTTGGCTTCCATTCCCTCGGTTGCCTTAAAGGAAGCAATTCTAGGAGCCGCGAGTCCAAGTTCTGGAAACAGTCCTAAATCTCCAAAAGCATCACTCCCAGGAACTGGATCTAGCAGCAGTCCATCTAAGAGTGTGGAAACCCCTGGCACTAAGAAGGGTCTAATGTCTTTATCTGATTTAATGACGTCCGAATTGAAAAAGAAAGAGAAGCCCCGTCTGGTATACAAGCAGCGTAATTGCAATCCTTCTAAGATAGTGTCGCTGCTAAACAAGACGTCTGGAGTGGCAAGCTGCAATACTAGCGGGATAGGTTCAAATGTGGACATGGACATAGTTCCTTCGGATGAGGAATACGATTCTGGTCCCAGGATTATTCACTTATCAGGTGCCGATAATTCGCTAGGAAGTAAGCCAGGGATTGAAATTACAAAAACATCAAAATCACTCCCTGCGTCGAATAATTCGATAACAATTACGCAACCGACGAAACTCGGCTCAAGTACCAGAATTTCAGCTTCCGGAGACAGAGTTAATGACAAGCGTGGTTGCATTCTCTTTGCATGTAAGCTTTGTGGACATACATTTCCCAGGCACAGCGACCATATGTTTCGAAGGCACATGCTTGTCAAGCATGACCTGGAAATCAAAGATGACACGTACTTCGAGGAGAACAAAGTTTACAGTACCGTTTCCCGGCGCTGTAAAAAGTGTAGTAAAGTTGTATTGAATAACTTCCAAGAGCATCGTCAAAGGTGTTTACCAACTACACCGATACAGGATGCTTTCGAAGAAGTGGATTTGACAGCCAACATAACCGAATTTCTGTGTGGCTTATGTATGAATGTATTCGGTTCGAGGTACGAGTTGAAACGTCATTGTGAAACGATTCACCCCAGTGTTGAATCAAAAATGCTATTCGATCCTGATTTTCGATGTGCACAATGCCTAAAGCGGTTCGATGAATCCACTGCGATGGGCAAGCATTGCGCAACTTGTACGGAAAGGCGACCCCGTACCGAAACCATTTTAGAGCTTGCTAAAAGTTTGCTGCATTGCGATATCTGCCTGAAAAAACACGAGAGTATTGACTCAGCCTTGGCTTGCTATTTCGACTTGGACCTTCGCCGCTGTGTACTGTGCCTTGCATTGTTTAAGGAGCGCAGTTCTTTAATAAACCATTTATCGAAATATCATGGAATGGACTTGCTTTCCAAGCTACTACCTTGTCCCATATGCCCTGGCAGCAGTCCTGACAAAATTGGAGTAATTTCTCATCATTTAGTGACTGAACATTTTGCACAAATGTTATTAACCAGTAATCAAGGTCTACCGATGCCTGCACCCATTCAGAAAGCATTGGTGAAAACTCCTAAAAGCTTACCAACCTCGACGAGCATTACAGCGGTGAGAAAAGTTCCTGAATTGCAACCTCTGTATCCAAACGCTAACCCGAACTTCCCTCCAGGAATAGTTATCAATACTACTAGACTGAATCCTACAGCAGGAGGACTTGTTCTTCATAATTCTGGAATGCCCTCCGCCACCCCAATTAGAACAGCAGTCATTCCTACAGCGAGCAGGTTGGTGCGACAGCAAACAATCAATGCTGGTGGAACTATCAGACCTCAACCCGGAACATCTATTGTAACTATGAACGCCGGTGGGAGAATGATTTTGGTTCCGGTTCAGCAGGGTACTAACGGGTCTCCTTCAGGTTCCATGCGACCTGCTACGATTTTGAGGTCACATCAGGGTGGAACAATGGTGTTAAGGCCGGTACATGCATCGTCGGGGAGTAACTTAACGACTGTTAGGTTACCAATATCATCAGTTGGATCTCCATTTACAATGGTTAGACCTGTCACTGCAGTTAACTCCTCTCAAGCACGGCCAACTAACCCTGCGAACGTTAGACCGTTGCTAGCTACACAAATGCTTCCCGGCTCCAACTCGTCAACATTAGCTATAAGGCCTGCAGCAACGAGACCTGCTATAATAACTTCAGCAACTACCACAAATGCTGGAAGCGGTACATCCACTTCCACAGCAAACCCCATAACTCGTACGGTGTATGTGAATGGTCAACCTTTGGTAGTTCAGGGGCCTAAAATGGGGATAGGTAACCAGCTTACATCCTTTGGAGGAACAAGGCAGTTTTTAATGCGATCTTCAGGTTCAACGCCGACAGGAGTGCCACAAAACTCTGGTAGAATCACTCTTCTAACACAAAGACATGCTACTGGAAATATCAGCTACAGGGTACCATTTCCATTAGCTCCAACAGCTCCTCCGTCATCATCAAACACACCGTCCACAGTGGCCAGTACCACCCCATCCCTGCAGCAAGCAAAAAACTCAACCTCGCGGTAAGCTGACTTCCAAGGAGTCGCTCGGTAAAACTTGGTACAGATAAATAAATAAGCAGAAAATGAATATGAAAGATAGGATTTTTCCTTTCAAATGTTGTAGTTTTTACAGGTAGTTTGGATTGATTGTACTATATATCGGTGAAGATACATTTCTTGACATCATTTTGATACGGTACGGTAGGTCTTGGAGTAAAATGATTGGAAGTTTGAATACTTGAACTTAAATTCAAGCAAAGTTATCTATCTATAGTGTTGACTTATTATTTGTTATGCTCTAAAGGATCTAATAGAACACATATTTGTTAAAATATTACAATTGAAATGATAAATTAATAATGTCCAATTTTTATTTCATTTCCAAACAAAAATAAATTATAAACATTACAAAAGATAAAGAGACAAAAAAGTTGTGGTCGTACGAACATATTATTCTGTAACAATTCCCGGAAAATCTTGTATCCGCCTTAACCTACGCAGAATATACATTATATAAAACTCTTTTCCTAATTAACAAAATCTAGAGGCCTATTAAATCCTCCCCGTCGGTTCATGTACTGCCTATACTTCCGTCTGATGACGTGATGCACCGCGCTCACATCATTTCCATCCACATGCTTCCCTTTCGTCGAGTCAAATCCACCAAAGCCCATCATTTTCATCATATCAATCTCCTCCTGACTCTTCCCCTCCATATCATCATCATTGATTTCGATTTCAATTGGATTATCCTTCGACGAGCCTGGTTTATTGAGATTAGCCTTGTTGTTTCGTTCAATTTCTTCTCTACGACGTGTTCGAGGGGAGCTCGAACGTGATCTGGATCTGGATCTCGACCTGGATCTTCGACGTTCATGATCCCTGCAAGATAAAACAACAAAATGAAATAAATACTTTGAAATAACAAAAGCTTTAATTATGAATACGAATTAAACTATAAATTATTTCCCAAACCGTCTAGGTCTATCCTTATCCCTGTCCCTCCGTCGATCCCTTGAGCGTGACCTCTCTTTCCTCCTTTCTCTGTCACGGTCACCACCACCACCACCTCCACCACGCCTACTATGTTCTCTCTCCGGCCTTATTTCCCGACTTCTGCTTCGACGTCTTCGAACAGGGGAACGGGACCTGCTTCGACTCCGACTTCGTCCCATTTTAACTTGCTTTAAGTTTTAATGTTTTTTAAAACGACTTCAACTTAAATTAATTAACCTACCACTAAATATAAAATAGACTTTTAATTTAATACCACTTCGTGTACAATGTTTTTAGTCCAAACAATTATTAAACAAATTAAATTTAGACAATCAACAATGGACTTTCTAATTTATCGCTGCAAATCCAGAGTGAAAATGTAAACAAACAAAACACGAAACCTTGTTTTGGTACGACGAAAGCTGAGAAGATTTAAAAAGCCCAGCTGACAGAGCTCACATGATTTGCATATTGTAGTCTTCCCTCTGCCAAGACAAGGGGTGAAGTAGTGACTACAGCTCTGTTGTGTATCTTATGGCAAGCGGGAACTCGTCGGCGAAGTAAGGAGCGAAAATGCTCTCGGAGATGCTTTTACATTGTCACTTGTCTACAAGTCTCCTCTGAACTGTGAAAGCTTTTGTTCTTTGTTTTGGTTTTTATGATGCTTGTGAGATGAGGATGCCTTTGTCAGTTTTGTGAAGTTGAGTCCCGAACTAAGATATCGTATTTGTTGGACAGTTGACAGCGGTGCGATTAGTTGAGATCAACACAAATTTTTTAGAGATTTTTCAGTGAACTGCTGACTGAAGGGTAATTAATTATTCTTGTGGAACCGAAGGAGGATTTCATTAGTTGTGATTAAGGTATAAAATAGCAAGGGTTAAGGGTAAGCATAAACATTTATTTAAAAAATTAAGAACACCTGAACTGTCAAGAGAAGTTGAAAGTTATTTATTGCTAAAATGAAATTTGTGTTTGGTTTATTCTAGGTTTCTAACTACAATAGAACCTAATTAGCAATGTCTGATAGAAGATCTGGAGTGTCGTCGGTGTCGGGACGATCCTTGAGGTCAAGCGCTTCAAGGGCAAGTTCCAACAATGTGGCAGCAGGGGGAATGGTGCCCCCATCTACTGTTAATGGGTCTACTGTGTCAGCAAGATCTGGACGTGGTAACTTAACACCTCGTACTCCGACACAGCGGTCACGGGGAGGAACAGGTAAATTATTGTTTAAGATTTGTGGAATTATATTGTTTTAAGTAAATGTTTGACTTTAATTTGCTACTGAATTTGTGATTTAAGGGTTGGATATGCAGTCCCCGCTGAATTATGGTACCCCTTCTACACTTTCGACTCCTCGAACATCGCGTCTGGGGATATCGACTCCTCAAAGAGCTAGGTCTGACATTAGTAATGACAGATTTGTGAGGGAGATTAACTTACAGGTATTTTAATTGTTTGGTATGGGAAGTATGATGTATGAGGGAAAGTAGTTTGTCAAAAATGAGATTACGATTATTTGGTGATTTTAATTTTAGGGTCAAGGTCAAGATGACGGGCCAAATCTTGTAATTTGGGGAACAAACGTATCAGCGTCACATTTTAAGAAGAAATTTCACGAGTTCATTACTACGTTCAAGGAGCCTAATGCTGATGAAGATGAAGCAATGGGCGAGTATGAATCGGATGAACCATTTTACATACAAAAGCTTGATGAGGTAATGTTAACTTGCTTTTGAATTTGATTTACGGTTATTAATCAGAGGAAATGTAACTTTTGTTGGTATCTAAATTGTGTCTTGTTTACACTTGTAGGTTGCATTGCTAATGGAGCCATACCTTAACATGAATTGTGGTCACCTACAACAATTTGACTCGGAAATATATCATCAATTGGTTCATTATCCGCAAGAAGTAATTCCTGCCATGGATCAAGTGGTGAATGACATCTTCGACAATAAGTATCCAAACGCTGGTTTATCTCACCAAATTGAAGTGCGACCCTTCAATGCTGATAAAACCAAATCGATGCGTCTATTGAATCCTGAAGGTAGAATGAAGTAGAAGCAGAAGTACCATTCTTCCGTTATTCATTTCTTCTCTTTCAATTATAATATGTATTAACGAAGCTAATTAATTATTATTTCAGACATTGACCAGCTTATAACAATTAGTGGAATGGTTATTCGATCTTCTAACATTATGCCCGAGATGAAGAATGGCTTTTTCAAATGCACTGTGTGTGATTACGGAGCTGTTGCAGAGATCGACAGAGGCAAAATTCTTGAACCAGTGCTCTGCACGCATTGTAACACAAATCATTCCTTTACTTTGATCCACAATCGCTCTAGTTTCACGGACAAACAAATAATACGGTTGCAAGAAGATTTGGGTAGGTTAATACTGATTTTTGAAATGACATTGTCATATCATTTACAAAATTTCCGAACGTCTAATTCTAATAACGGTTTCGTTCCACTTCCAGAGGACACGCCAGTTGGAGAAACACCATACATGGCTTCACTTACTGCCCACCAAGAACTGGTGAATCTTGTTCAACCTGGTGACAGAATCACCGTTACAGGGATATATCGGGCTGCTTCAATGCGTGTTAATCCACGACAAAGAACTGTCCGAGCTGTTTATAAAACTCACGTGGACGTAATTCATTATCGAAAAGTTGACAATAAACGTCTCCGTGAGGAACAAGAAGGGTAAGGATGAGCACAAATATAAGTTATTGCTTCAACTGTTACAAAAAATTCAAGTATTCGTTCTTCTTCTTCATGATTTTAGAAAAGGACTAAATATCACTGAGGAACGAATTGAGTATATCAAAACGCTTTCCAAAAAGGAGGACATTTATGAACGATTAGCGAGAGCTATTGCTCCTTCTATTTACGAACATGAAGATGTCAAGAAAGGGATTTTACTTCAGCTTTTCGGTGGAGCTAAGAAGGATTTTACGAACACCGGAAGAGGTCGATTCAGGTGGGTGATTCTTGACAAATGTCCTGATTACTACTTCAATGATATATCTTTACAATGTAAATATTTACGAACCTTAGAGCGGAATGCAACATTCTATTATGTGGAGACCCCGGTACAAGCAAATCTCAACTTTTGAAATATGTCTACGATCTTGTACCACGAAGCCAATATACTTCTGGAAGAGGATCGAGTGCGGTAGGCCTTACAGCTTACGTGACAAAGGATCCTGAAACTCGTCAAATGGTTTTGCAAACGTAAGCTCTCATCAATCAATGTCTTCTGGCTTATATTTAAAATTGGAGAATTACAAATATTTTTATATTCATATAGTGGAGCACTGGTACTTGCCGACAACGGTGTTTGCTGCATCGATGAGTTTGATAAAATGAATGATTCAACCCGGAGTATTTTGCATGAAGTCATGGAGTAAGTAATACTTTGCAGTTTGCAGCAATTTAAATAGTTCTCATATTTATATTTATTTGACTTGCGCCTTAACTCAATTCGCTTTCTTTAATGTATCTGAAATAGACAGCAAACGTTGTCTATAGCCAAAGCTGGCATCATTTGCCAACTGAATGCTCGAACATCAGTGCTCGCAGCTGCCAACCCAGTTGAATCACAGTGGAACGTGAGAAAGACGATTGTTGAGAATGTTCATTTGCCTCATACTCTTTTGTCCAGGTAAGTTTTCTCGCCTCAACCTCAGTGAAGTAATATTTGCAATTAGCAGCTGTCGTGCCCTAGCTCATTCCATGATTCTACTTTTACATTTCATTGCAGATTTGACCTAATATTTTTGCTCGTGGATCCTCAAAATGATGCCTACGACAGAAGACTGGCACGACACATGATTTCATTATATTTTAGAGCACCGGAAGTATCGGAATCAGATGATTTGGTAAAACTTTCGTTTAGCTTCCGTTAAATTAAGTTGATTATTGATAAACTGGATATTAATTTTGTTTCTACATGTGCAGGAGATGAATGTACTTCGGGACTACATTTCTTACGCCAAGGAAATGGTTCAGCCAAAATTAACGGATGAAGCGTCACAGCGTCTTATACAAGCTTACGTAGATATGAGGAAAGCTGGCCTAGGGCGTGGACAAATAACAGCGTATCCTCGTCAGTTGGAATCATTGATAAGGTTGTCCGAGGCACATGCTAAAATCAGACTGTCTGAAACTGTGGAGCTAGCTGATGTTGAAGAAGCGTTCCGTTTACATCGTGAAGCTGTGAAGCAATCGGCCACTGATCCTACTACTGGGACAATAGACGTAAGCATTATCACAACTGGCGTCAGCAGCACCGGCCGTAAGAGGCGTTCTGAACTTGCGAAGGTCCTCAAACAACTCCTGAATTCCAAGGGGAAAACTCAATCCTTCAATTATCAGAAGATTTTCGGCGAACTCAAGGAAAAATCGAGCTGGGTAATCTTTTAGATGCTTATCATCTTCGGTGTTACAATTCATTCCTTATTTTCAGGTCCTTACTTAAGTATTTCTTCTCTCTATTTACAGCAAGTTACAAAAGAAATGTACGAAGATGTGTTGAAGGATCTTGAGGATGAAGGAAACATTACAATTACTGGAAAAACCACAATTCGTCTGTGTCATGCTTAGAACGGTTTTTTGAAAGGTTTTCAGATGATCGTGCCTACTGTATTTTAGTATATGACAAACTAACCTTATGGAAGTATTGACTTGGCGAAGAATTTATAAATGCAAAATGCCAAGTGTTTCAGTTAATATTTCATTCGAATGACTATTATGACTTAAATAAAATTTTCTTTAAATTTTAAGCATGGCAGTTGTTGGATAAATGAGAGTTATTATTTAACAGAAATCGATTTCATAAGCAATTTCCGCTCTCTTACAATAAATCGTATCAAAAGCATACAGTATGAAATACAAAATTAAACTAAAAATAAATGTCAATGTTTTCCAGACGAATTCTTCAGTAAACTTCTTGCTTTCGCAGTATTCCCTGCGGATATGAAATAGGTATAGAATACATGCCCTCAAATGGTTCACTACATTTTAAAATATAATAATTATCAATAAAACATACCTAAGCGGATGTGCAAGTACACTGCTAATTTTAGAAACTCTGGCGCTAGTGGACGACCATCGTTCTTCGAAATCCATGCCTAGTTTCAACAGATAACATAAATCTGAATTAAAGCAATCGTGTTTTTGAGAGTCATACATTTTTAATGCGTTTTCTAACTTACTCTTAGGACTTCGGACGCCTTGTCCAGGTCACCAGAAGAAGCTAATGCTACAGCTTGATTGTACACTAATATCGCACGAGCAGTAAAATCATCGTTTGGATACCAATCTGTCAACAACAATAATAACAACCTTTCATAGCACCATCTTTCTGTCATTCGGTATATCATATCATGTCCGGGGATTTGACAAATAACAAATAAGCAATAATTAGTAAATGACTAACCATTAATTGGCTTTATAGAACCATTTGATCCAGTAACGGGCTGACCAGGCCAACTGCATTCACTACCTGCATCGTCCTTTTTATCATCGTTCTCTTGAGATGTAAAGTAATTCACATCACAGGTATTTTCTTGAAAAAGCGCATCATTTGCCTTGTCAAGTTGTCCATATTTGAAATATGCTTCACCCAAATACATCTTCCCAAGATACCTATAGACGTAAACCCACAACAGTATGCATACTTAGCTTTTACTGAAACACGCATAACTAAGACTTTAGGAGTAACGGCATACTGGTAAGCTCCAGGAATATTTTGCAAGGACATTAGTTGATGACAGCGTTTGATAGCGACCGGATAGTTTTCCAGAGTTAGTTGCACATACGCTGCTGAACAAAGTATAGCAGCATGTAGACTATTAATTTCTTGAATGCTGGAAATAGGAGTACTCGGCCTAACGTAGAGGCATCCTTCATTTGCTATCGAGTCGGATTCTACTAATCTTAACGCATTCTCCAAGCAAATATTTGCGTATTCTAATGTGGGCTGTTCTTTATCGTTAACTTTAACGTTTTCTTCTCTGTAAATACAAAGTAAAATCAAACGAAATGAGTATTATATTTGCAATCCAGTGAACAATGTTTTACGTTCTACAAATGAAGTACGAAGACCTGTGATATATTCGAAACAACTTACGCGTTAGTTTGCTGGTACATTTTGCTAGATTCAACAAACACTAACTTTTTAGACGATTCGTGCTCTTTGCAGTCTTTAATCAGTTGCTTCCTCTCGTTGTTAACGTTGAGATGGTGCTCATTACCCTATAATAACACGTATAATTTTTAAATTTGCATAAATGTCAATCTTCAAACCTCAAACTAATAATTTGAACACTTACAGATTTGTGAATTTGGACACAACACTCTGCAACTCGAAGCCATAACCGTGGATTGTTGAAATAAAAATTCAGACACATATTCAGGTATCCGAAGGCCTCCGCAGGACGCCTCAGGTTAAGTAATGTTACTCCAAAATTGTACATCAATTCCAATTTCATATTAACTTTGGCAGCGTAGAGTGGAAGCGAACCTATTAGAAGAAATGCACATAATTTCCGTCTTTATACCGAGATCAATAATCGGTTAGTTAATAATAAAATCAGTTCACATCCCACCTTGATCAAGCTGTGAGTATTTGTCAAATTCTGCAGCAGCCTTTTGAAAATTCATGCCTGCCATCGTTGGCTTTCCTAAATAAAAGTCGCAGCAACCTTCATTATTCAAGCAAATTGCATTCAGGAGGTCTCCGGATTGCCTACACAAAAATATGCATTCTTTCAGTTAAAAGTAATTTTCAACAATTCCTATAATTAGGTAGCATTAAGAATTGCCCCCACTTACAGAAGTGCATTTTCTTGTGGTTCCCCTTCCGCACCGGGTTGTTTCAGATTGGTGATGATTTTATGCGACTTTTTAACATTTCCCCTCAAATAATCGTGATAAGCTTTAAGGCACGCTCCAACGTAAGCAGGCTGAAAAAAGTGAACCACGAAAAGATAAAATAGTTTAGTTAGCTGACTGTGGGCTGTGCAATATCGAAATTTAACATATGATATATTTTTGCTTACCGGATATGAAGGTCCTGTGCTCATAAATAGCTGACGACATTCTTTCTTTCCAAGTTTAAGAGATTTCATACAGAGGTGGCAGTGAGTCTTATACTGCTGTAATTTTACTCGAACTTCACTTTCAAACTACACCGGTGAACAGAAACGAAACGATAAATCTATTATCATCCATTCTTTTCTTTGTACCATAAATCGTTAATGCTAATAACAGGAAGGTAATTTTACCTTTGTATTAGTCACCGTCCCTGGTTTAGATTCTGGCGGAGTTTGAGTTGCTGATGCTGATCCTAGAGCAATTTTCGGAACAGTTGAAATATCAACAGAACTTGGTCTTAGTTGTGCTTCAAATACTTCTATTTCATTCAACGCCCGTTCATACTGCTGAAGTTTGATAAGAACATCAATCAAAAGGAGCTTTGTCCGTTTAGTAAGGGGTGCTAGAAATGACAATCATTAATCATGAAAAACCCTGTAGATTGATCAATGCAATGAGTATTATGAGCTTATTTTATCCTAGTACTTACTCATAACATTGCTGAAAGTTTTGGACAATTTTTCTAAAACTGCCAACGCTTTCCGGGAACGTTTCTGATGAAAATTGACAACCGCTAAATTATACCACAAAGCCGGATACTGCACATTGTCAGCTTCGATATAATCCGGTTCTGGAATCAGTTTAGCCTGTAAAACACCCAAACACCAACAATAATTAAAACCGAAGTTAATGAATATCAAAATGCACTAAATCTTAACTCTCATCTTCCTTCTTACATCACTAAACGCTTTCGACAACTCCTCCACAAACTTTTTCCAGTCGGTGCAGTCCCGCTGGCGAAACTCCGCAACAGCCAAATTATGCCTGAAACGGTGGTCACTCGGTCGGTTCGCCACAAGATTTGCCAGTATTTCGGCAGAAGTTTGGAAGTCCTCTTCCAAAAAGTGATTCACTGCTGCGTCACAAACCTCCCGTTCCGTTTCCGATAACGGCGAAAACTCTTGCTCATCTGAAGCCATCTTTATTTAACTACACACACAAAATCACTGGAATTCAATTAATTAATATAATTCACAATGAATTTCCACCACAGCTAACACATTTTGAAAAATGTAAACAAATAATAATGTTGTGACAAGCACACAGCTGAAGCGGTGTTTGTTTTGTATTTGTGTGACGAAGAATGCATATGCCACAGCATTTTTGTATACCCCATATGAGTACCTCTTTTATGCAAATGAGATGTACGTTCCATTTTAATCTCCAGAACACATTATGCAGAAATATGAATTGAATAGCGTAACACAATTAATTGGTAATTACTAATTAGCTAATACAACGATAACATAACATGTGAATGTGGATATGAATATTAGTGTATTTTAGTATTTTGGATCTCGTTTTTCGCTTTTGTATCTAATTTACTTTGTTCTTCTTAGCGTTAGCGTAATGCATAATGTCCATGCATTAAAAACCCATTGCATATACATTTTTACATGCGTTAATTAATTAGTCACTTTGCGGTTTTACCAAACCCTCAAGCATCCGGTCTGATTGGACATCGTTCGTTCTCATCACATTCACAGTATATATGCGCCTCTCATTGCCAAATTGTCATCCTCTCATCTCAACAAGAGGAAATAGGGTGTCATAAAAAAGTGTCATGAGGTGAGGATATGTGCAATATCATAGCACATTTTCGAGTGTGTGAAATTTATCCTTCCAATTCCAATCAGTCAAAGACATATCATAATATTCGGTTTAATTCAAGATTCGGTGTTTTTCTTGGTGGCTATGCACATTGCACAATAGTGAAAACCGGTGGATAGCGAATAAAGATTCGGAGAAGAGAGGTGTCATTTTAGGATTACTTTTTGTATAGGTACAACCGTACAACGTATACATGAAATCGGCTCATGGATGATTTGGGATTGACTTTAAATGACAAGCTGGTCATGCGAAACAGGTAGCCCCTTATGAATATGCATATAACATCATCGTAGTGTCTAAAGATATCTATTCTATCTCCAATCTTGATCAGCTCCAGAGCAGTTGCTCGCAACATTAAAATAAAACACGCCACATTTGTTCGCGCATCTGCAGATTATGACCGCAGCCATCTGGAACACACATCTTTTTTTATTGTTTCAGGTATGCCTATAGATATTAACTCGAAGGCTGGAGGGGAAAAACTGATCCCATATAAAATGTATCTTCTGCAGGAAATCATCAATAAAAATAGCTTCTGAAAAATCTCTGGACAGGGAGTTCATGGAAAAAGAGATGTGCTTGGTACTGGATCATCATAAATGTCATATTTTGGATACAAGTTTCTTTGTCCAGTTATCCTAGTATGCTTGAGCCAAGGCTTTTGGCATTGGCATATCTCTCTATACTTAAACGTGGAAACCACCTGCGCAAAAGTCATTTCTCTATATTATCCTTTTCCCCATAGTATCTAGCTAGACGTCCATCTAACAACCGTAGTTTAGTGTATATAACTGCTACTTTCAGCTAGATTTCAACAGGGTATCTATTGTTCACTTTCAGCAATGCCCTTTTGCTGTTGTACTTTGTGTAAACGATCATATTTATTTGAAGCAAGCAACTGTTGGTATTAATCAGAGTGAGTTTTGTAGTTTCTCCAGGCAGGGAAAGCTGTTGGCACACTCTGGCCATATACACATAATATTATGCATGTACCTACTCGTGTACATACTGCGGACACAATGTAAAAAAAACTTTCTCCAACTGTGTATATTGAAGCGTGTAGGTGTATATGCCTGTGCACACATATCTACCATATTGCACCGAATACGGAATTTCACTTGTGCTTTACACGCAAAAAGTGATAAACATTTCTCCTATTCCACTTTTCCAGATGTAAGTTTCTTCTCTATTTTCTAAGTTAGACCAAATATACGAAATCTATAAATTAGATTACAGTAAGATCGTTAGTGCAACTGGTGAAACACAATTTTATATAAATGTGAAAACTTTTTTATATTTTAACCTTTCTCCTCTAGCACAAACATGAACACGTTGGAATTTCCCCATTACCACTTAAAATTGACACAACATCCCTTTAACTGATCAATGGAGATTGCGTAGGTGGGAAATATACACGTTCCATGAATTCTCCCTGGATTTCTACACATAGAATATAGAATATAGATCGACTTTCACCAACACACTCACGATCAGTGGAATGGAGACACACGTTATTTAGATAGAATCAGACTGGAACAGGATAATAGCAAACAATGTGGCTGAAAGTTATGCAGTGAAGTTGCATTATAGTTTTTGTATGTTTTCACTTTCCATGATGAACGTTTGCACTTGAAAACAACATCAGTGGTGAAAGCCTTTTCCCTTGTTGGAGTGATTAGAATTGTGACAATAATAAGAATTTTATATTTACGAATTTCGTATTGAGCGTATAGTACTACCCTACCTCCATAACTTTCGCCAACGACAATGGATCGTTCCACGGTAAATAAATTGCAGCATCAGTATTGGGTGACGAAGCAAACCGTGTACAGGAAACTTGGGAAGAAGGATGATGAGTGCATTGTTGCTTCGGATGCAGAATTAGATGCAAAACTGGAGTTATTCAAGTCTATTCGGCAGACATCGTCTGCAATGAATAAGGTGCTGGACCGTTATCAGGAGAGGATATGCTGTAAGTAATTTTATACACTCCTAAACTTGCTGAAGACTATGAAGGCGCTTTTTGTCAGTCTAAATATTGAGTGTTATATATAAACCCTTATGATTCTTGGTGACAAGATTTGGCACATGAGCAAAACGCTATGGGACGATTTATGAAGGAATTTGGGAAAGCAGACAAATCGGCCGCAGGAAAAATGATGATTCAAATGGGGAAAAGCTTGATTTACTGCAGCCAGCAAGAAATTGGACTTAGACCGCCGCTATTACGACTATATCAAGTAATGAAGTTTTGAATGACACCATATGAAATGAAGGAGTTAACTTAAAAAGCATTCTCCGGTAAATTCTTTCTCCGACTTTCTCCAAGTCTAAAATTTCGTTATGCCACACAGGAAGTGGAGACATTTAGGAATAGAGCTGTGGACGACACATGGGATACAGTTCATCTGATGGAGAAAAATCGTACAGAATACAGAGCTGCTTTGAACTGGATGAAAAATGTGAGTCAAGAGCTGGATCCTGACATGAACAAACAGATGGAGAAATTTAGAAATGTGAGCATAAAAATGTATTTAAAAAGTAAAGTCATATATGCTTATGGACATGTAATAATGAACACTTAAAACATCATATTTATCAGGTTCAAACTCACGTTAAGGGGAGCAAGTCCCATTTCGATAAATATAAATTAGCGTGTCTGCAAAAAATTGACTTGCTTGCTGCAGCAAGGTGCAACATGTTCTCGCATGCCCTCATCCAATACCAAACTTCAATGGAGAAAATCACAGCGAAAAATGCGAAAATCTTTAATACACTTGCTGCTACATGTAAAGGTAGATACACTCGAATAATGTATATATTAGTATTTGACTTACGCTAATATAGAATTAGCGTAGTCGGGTGAAAGCGGTGAAAGCAATTAGCTCAAGATGTATAAATGTAATATGTCGTTGTGCTATTGTATGTCATTTTGAAGGATATCAACATTTCGAGTTTTCAGTCGTGAAGGAACTTGCAGAGCCTGCTACCAAATTAGCAGAAGAAACAGGGTCCAAAGGGAAGGATGAGCTAACAGACCAGATTTTATTTGATTTTAATGACGAGCTGGGGGATCAGCAAAACGACAAATCGAAAGGAGAAAATTCCCATTTAGAGCAATCCGGTACGGATGAGTCTAGAAAAAGGGACAATCCTTCAGAAACTGATCTTCTGCTGGACCCATCCCAGCTACTCGAAAATTTACTTGGACTAGATTTAAGCCCTGACACTGAAAATGCCCAGGATGCACTTGACCTTGGACTAGGGTTATGTAGGAAAGAAGGAGGACAAGAGAAAGAATCTGCGGAAGGTGGTGGTGACATGGGTTCCACGGGGTCACTCATAAATATTGGTTCGCTGAAAAGTAAAGGAACCAAAAAAGACAAAGACAAGGATAAAGATGGGAAGGAGAAGGATGTAATGGACCTCCTCTGCTCCGAGGATTTTGAAAGTATTCCATTTGAGACGGAAAGTGACACGCTGTTGCTTCTCAATGAGATTTCCAATGCAGCTCCTCCAATGTCTATGCAGAGTAACGGTAAGGAAAGGCTACGAATATTCATAATTTAAAAACTATTGCAAGTTAATTTGTTTGCAGGTTAAACAAACTTATAATCTAATTGGGTTTAATAGAACCACTCATTCCAAGTTTGCAAAATACTACATCAAGGCCGACGTCTTCCAGCATGAATCCTTTAAATGCTTTGAAATCCTCGACTAGTTCTAATACCGGTGGGTCATCTACATTTATGCCTTCACATTTTCTTGACTTGGGAAACCTTAATTTCACAGAAAGTGGTATGAACTCGCCATTAGTACATTATTTTTTTCAATCAATTCATGTTTGTAATATTAAGTAAAACTGCTCATATCCGACGGACGAAGGATCAGACTTACTAAGATAATCTATTACTATGCTCATTAGGGGAAATTGATTTGCTAAGCCTCGATATGCCTCCATCGCAATCTCAAATTTCTTCTCAGCATGATTCCCAAGCCCCGACGAGTAGTGGAAACGCAGAGTCGAGCCAAATGACTAAAACATGGTATGATCTGTTTGCGGACCTTGATCCAATTGGAAATCCGGATGCGATTAACAAGAAATCAAATGAGAAAGATTCTGACAACCGATATTGCTAAATATGTCTATTGTAAAAAATAACTAACTACTGAAGCGCTGATATTTACATGTGTGTAAATATGGATATGCTACCTTCACACTTGACGAGCACGTATCGTATCACTCACATTTTTATGTATTACCGATTAATAAATTATTTAAACGGTGAGATGTGAAATATTTATTGTTCAGATGACGTTAACATTGTAACTGGCATACACTTTACTAATGTGAATTATGTCGAGTCATATAAGCATATTGTAATATTGCAAAATCAATCACTGCACTTACAGCATACCACGTAACTATTCTAATTTACAAGCTACCTGCATTCTCGATTCTCAAACCATTATAGAATACCCCTTGCAAACGGCATTTATGTTCCTGTTTGGGAACCTGAACTACGCCTTTACATACAAGTACGGGATATAATATTACTTTGAATTAATTTGAAACTTTGCTCATCAACGCTATAAATGACAAGGAGAAAGAAACCACTTATTTGTCGGCGTATGGGTGGGTGTTCTATACAAATTTACTAGATTTCTTGAAGTCTAAAATCAACATGTCGTGGCTCTCCGACAATTCTTTCTTGTTTTTGTATTCAAGCTTATTCGTCTTGTGTCATTAATAACGTTTACAGTCAAATTTGTAAAATCAAACCAATAGCCATGAAAAATTTGAACCTTAATTATTAAATGAACGATTCTTAGTAAAAAAGTTACAAATCCTTCTTACCAAAACCCTTAAATCTATGCACTCTCAAAATTGAAGACATCCCAATGATTACTATTTAAAGGATGAAAACGGATGGTACGGCAAATGATTGGTGATACTTTGCGAGTAAAGCTGTGTTCCTAATTTGGTGAGAATTGATTCAATGCTGTTTTGACCCTAAATACAAAAATATTAATATAAGCTTTCTGTAAAATTTGATAGAACCATCCGAACCGGAGGTAAAAACAATGATAACTGCATATATGCAAGTATATAATATATGTTATATATCTTACCGATCAAACAAATTCTGATCACTGGTCGTAATCAAAGAATGAAGTAATTTTTGCACGCCAAGCTCTTTCAGCTTCGCTTGTCGTTCCAACGACCCTTCCTCTTCTTTCCACGCCAAATTAGACACGCACATAACAGCAGCGGTTTGAAGTTTAGGCGAAGAATGTGTCAGATAACTTGTGATTTTCTTCAGTACATCATCGTTAGTCATTATAAATTCTTTCGCAGAGAAACCATCAGCAATGTTGGACAACATGCATAGGGCTTGCTCTTTTGTGTCGGCTCCATGATCACCTTCGAGAATAAGGATGGATACTTGCATAATCTGCTTCCCGTATAAACCCATTATATGGTCGATGTGAGCAACACTAGTTAATACGTTCCGAAGAAGTCCTAATGTCTTCATAACGATGTTAACTTCATTATCTGATAGTAATCGGAAAACTTGATCCATTGTAAGCGTTAATAAAATTTGAGATTTCAATCGTTGTTCAGCTTGGAAAGCCACGTTCTGCAATTATATAAGTTCTCGGTTGAAAAAGTTGTAAGTGGTTGCCTCGTCCTTATTTTATAGCTATAGATGTTTCGATTTGCATAACGGACATAGTAAAGAAATTAGCCATACCATCAGTGCCCAAATGCCGTTCAACCGTAATCCTACATCTTCGTGTCGGGTAAGATTGCACAAAACATCAATTGCTCCAGATTCCAAAATAGGCTCTTTCGAAGGAGAAAACTCCAAAAGTAAATTGCACAATGTCGATGATGCTACTGCTAAGATATCTTGCCTATTATGCTGAAGGAGCTTAAGTAATGGTTTCCAAACCGAATGATCCTATACAAAAAGCCATATACGTACAATTAAAGTATATTCCAACTCGAGTTTATGTTGGCTAGTATTTTCACATCACAGTTATTAAAAAACTGTGATCACACAGTCACATTTACCTTAAACGTTGTTCTGAGTTGTTGAACTGATCTAGATAAGGAATGAAGGCATCGGACGGCTGCCAATGCAATGTCCGGGTTGGGCTCATCCAGGCATTCTACCACTTTCTCCATGAGTGGTTCCGTGTCAATAATTCTTTTCCGAATTTGCTCATCATTTGCACCCAATGATGCAAAAGCCTATATAGAAACAACAACGTGTCTTTAAGTAAGAATAATTAACCATGCCGGATAAATTTGTCTATATCAAAGGATACGCACCTTAAAGGCTGCCCTATGCATGTCAGCGGTAGTTCCCGTGAGTGGCTTAAACACAACCTGTTGAGGTTTCAAGAAATCCGAGAGCGTAGGAATAAGTCTGTTTGAGATTGCAGCTGTCGCTTGTAAATCCTTGTCAATTTCTATTAAGTAGGATAAAGTTTCAGCAGCTGCAACTCTAGTTTCCGAATCATGCTCTTTAGAGCACATTCTAACGAGGCAAGGTAAAGTTTTCATGCAAACTTTATCGTCGGTGGCTGTTAGCGCATTAGCCCGGTGAAGATAAGTAAAACACGTAGCCACTTGCAGTTGCATTTTAGCAGGCTTATCCCGACTCAAAAGTGATATCAGCAAATCTGGAAGCAGCTTCCCATTATACACAGTTTCGGAAATTACCGATGAAACCTGTTCGTTCTTAAAGGACATTTCTGTCAGGCATTTTACTGCAGGCATTTGCACTTTGATGGTGGGTGCCACCAGTAGAGCTGCTAAATGCGTAACAACTCCATGATTTGCTAAAGTTATTTGATTATCAGCCGTCTATTAAATAAAAAAATACATCAATTTTGTTAGTACCAAATTTTTACAAATTTGACCAGATTTACAATTTAAATTTTCTCCTACCGAACAGGAATCGCTTAGAATGGAAGCCACCGAAATTTTATTTGCCACCGACTCATCCATCAGGGCTAAAAGATGACGAATCAACCCCGGGTCACTGTAAAGCATCTCTTTAGGAGCGGTGCGATGAGAGAAAATCGTTGTCAAACACGTCAAAGCATACTCGATAAGCCTCGAATCTTCCGACGAAAGTACTGAAAACCAGAAATATAATTTAAAAGATTATAAATCCAAATTTAAAACAATGTAATGAACATAATTCCCTAAACACACCACCTTTAATCAGCACAGGAACGGAACAAGCATCCACAACAGCTCGAACATTTTCCTCCGTTCCCTTCACCAACGACCCAAGTACAATACAAGATTCTCTTCGAGTCTCGTCACTCCACTGGCTATCGCCCAGTAACGACAGAATTCTAGGCAAAATCCCATGCTTGATCGCGATCGACTTCTGACGATTACTTCCAATAACCATATTCTTCAGTCTCCTGCAACAAATGTGAACACAGACCGGGATAAGCATCATCAAAATTATAGTAGAATATGAATTCATGTAAAACTAGTAAAACATATTTAAGAACGTACATGACCGCATCACCGAGTTTCTCCGGATCGTCCGAATATAATTCTTGGATGTGTTGAGGTGTCTCTTCCACTTCCTTTTTTCATTTTTAATTATAAAATCACGGTTATAATAAGTGGTAAATTAGTACTAATATAATTAAATTACGACTTTCTTACCATTGAAGTTATATTGTTATCTATGTTAGACATGATATCAACCATCTTGATTCACTCCTCAAAACCAAAATCTGAACTACTATTTAAAATTAATATTTCCCCACAGATGAGGGCGTCAGCAGGGTCCACCTAGTCTCGAATTTATCTTCTTTCGGTTATATATTACGCTTTAAGATTAAACTTTTAAGTTTAATCTCTCAAAATAGTTAACTTCACAAATCACAAGTTGTGTGTTATCAATTCACTTGAAGATTTCCTTCGCTAAACTGACTTTTGCACTTGTGCCACTACCAGCAAACCACAGCAGATGTATTTGTTTGGATTTGGATGTCATTGATGCATAGACGAGGTGAAACGAAACATACAGAATATGCAGATTAGATGCACAATACACATCCCACAGGGTATGCAATGCATCTGTTTTTATGTATGAAGTTCACATGGATTGTGGTTTGTGTACTATCTATCTACTCGTGTAGCACCATACGTACGTACATATGCATTATTTTTTGTTTTTGCACAATACAGAAACACGAAAATCATGGGAAATTAGGAGCAATTTAGTAGCAATTAAGTTGATTTGCGGCTTCCTTTCTTCTGAAATACGCCATGTTTATCAAATTTGAAGGAAATGGTTAAGAATGGCAATAACATCGGCGAATTAGTCTTGTTCCAAATCTGGATAAATTTGTAGCGTCCAAGAAAAACGGCTAAACTATGAAGGTTGCAAGATAATTGCAAGATAATTTTTACAGGAATCTGGTTTAGTCCAACGAATTTCTCATCAGCTCATCACCGGTGAGCGTTAGAATATATTATTCAATTCAGTCTACGGTCCCCAGTTTGCATGGATATCAATAAAATTATTATGGATGCTTCAGCCTTCACTTTATTTCTTGTCATTATGAAAAAATTAGGCATGTCAAAAAGTTCTAGTGTCTGGTTGAATTTGTGTAATTTGTGCTTGTAAAGATGTTAAAATCTTTAGTAAATCAAATTTGATTCTTTCAGGTCCATCTGTATGCCTGGCCTGAGCATTGAACAAAATTCGCTGTAGGGAAGAGGTTAGTTATTTTTTGCGATGGAAGATATTAAAGAGGGAGGAACATCTACAACGTCGACAACCGCGGACGATAAGCACTGGGAGGATTTCTACAATGAAGTCTCACCCCCTCCAGACTACGATGAGGTTATAGGGAAAGTAAGGAAATTTGTAGGGGACGCGAAACAAAATGGTAGCAGAGTGGTGTTAGTTTCCTCCGGTGGAACAACGGTGCCTCTCGAGCAATTGACGGTGCGCTTTGTGGACAACTTTAGTTCGGGAAATCGAGGTGCAGCTTCAACAGAATATTTCTTGGAGAAAGGATATAAAGTTATACTGTTGTACAGGTAATATGTAGTCCAAGGCAGAAAAATTATTTAAATCCTTAATTACTTGCACTCTGACAAATTTAATTGTCATTTTCAGAAATAAAAGCCTTCAGCCTTATACACGGCATGTGCCATCCGTCCTTGACGTTTTGGAGTTGGACGGAGAAGCGTGCGTGAAAGGTAATTCGCTGTTAATGCTACATAATGCTTGTAAATGTTTTTAATATAAAACCGAGTCATTGTTACAGTTAAGGCCAGTGAATTAGGGAAAATTGGATGTCTGTTGGGACGCTACGAAAAGTACAAACCTTCATGTTTTATGGTAACGTATGAAACTTTGGGCGATTATTTATGGCTGCTAAAGGGGATTTCCATTGAACTGCACAGCCTTGGCCGTAATTCCATGTTGTACTTAGCAGCTGCAGTGTCAGATTTTTATATTCCCAAAAACGAGATGGTAAGTTTTAAATATCAAGTTCGTTTTGATGTACTTAAGTATTGTTCTGTTTTGTAAGTTGTTGTTTCTATCCAGCCGGAACATAAAATGCAATCGGACAAGAAGCCAGGAATATCGTTTTCGTTGGTTCCTAAAATGCTGAGACCCCTTACGAACAAATGGGCATCCGATGTGTACATCGTTTCATTCAAATTGGAGACAGACACAAATCTTCTTCTAGAGAAAGCTCAACAAGCATTGAAGACATATAAGCATAATGTAAAAGCTCAAGAATATGTTTCTGTTGTACAAGTATAAACCCCATTCATATAAGCAAGGGAGATTAAAATGACCTCGTTTTCTGGTATGTACAGATGGTGATAGCAAATTTGCTAACGACTCGAAAAAAGACTGTGACAGCTGTAGAGAAATCAGGGACCGTGGTGAAAATAGACAATCCGAACGAGGACACAGAAATAGAATCCCTTATAGTAAATCTACTTGTGGATCGACATTCTGAGTACATCCGAGAGCAGAGTGGAACTGGAGCATGTTCATCTTTAAGCCCCATTCCGTAAGGCGACAAATTTGATCAAAGGCTCTAGCAACCTGTGCGCAGACCATCAAAGTATTTGTAAGATGTGAATGTGGACAGCTAAAAATAAATGAAGGAGAAAATATTTTTGATTGTACTAAACCAAAAGTCGTCCTCCTACTTTAGTGTGACCGCTTGACTTCAACATAAATCATATAAATCCCGATGTTAATTAAACGTGCCACAGAGATACAGATTTAGTGCATATACGTTTCGGTATGAAATTTCCAAATGCTCTCATTGTGCATGCGATCTTACAATTTCATCGTTCTCATCTCATTTTACAGATTGTGGTGTAGGGACAAATTTATTATTTTACCAACCAAACAACTTACAAAACACATGTATTGTATATTACAGCCTACTATTCACTATTTTGTCTGCATCATTTTAAATATTTTATTTCCATATTCTGACTACTTTTTACATAAGGAAATGGATATGAATATAGCACAAATTGCATAATATTGCATATTATTGTTATTTTTATCTGCGAAGTATATGTGCGAACTTCATTTCGCTAATGCATATTTAGGTATAATGTTCTTTAACATTTTTAATGCTTTAGTACATACGTTTACTACTGTACACACTTTAGGTACCTCAATGTCAAGTAATAATAATAGCTGATAAAGTGATAAATCATCATCTTTTTACACACAGGGTGTGTTTCCCACTTCCCACATGAGAGCTACAAATTATTTGGAAGGATACATTTAGGAGAAATGATGGATGTGCAAGTTGCAATATTGCTCACATCACGACACCCAATATACACAGGAGACAGGACAACACCTCTTTATTACTCTAATTTAGGTGATCACACACGGTGCGATGATGACAACTTAATAACGGTGTAAGAATTTTGATGAGGGTTTATAGCAACCCCTTATGGTGGTGTTGGGTGTAAATTGCCCATTATTATTATTATATATCTTGCGTCATTGGTCTCAAGCATACCCCGTTGCTCACATTCCAATAAAATGACAGGAAACAGTATATTATCATACTTATCCAAGCAAATAAATATTACATAGAGCGCAGCGCATCGGTATTTATCTCTGCGTCTGATCGTCGTGATAAAAAGTTCTGTGTGTGTGGTGAAAGCATTGCGAAGAAAGTCTAGGAAGAATTGTCGACTCTCTTTCTATTCATGCAAAATAGAAGATATACATATAAAGAACATACACACCTCATAAACTCCGGATTGGAACTATATTTAGCAGGACTCAATTATATCCGCAGAGAAACGTCTGAGTAAACATTAAATAGAGCATCAATTTTGATAATAAAGATAGGTGATGGGATGGGTGCCACTTTCATCTAACAAGAATAATATCACTTGCTTTCTTGAAAGTACATTCAATTCAATATATTATTACGCAAAGTGTATAGCAGTTTTGTCTTACATTCGAATATCTCTGTACTAAAACCTACTTTAAAATACATTTTAGATAACCATCTTTATAAACATTGTGGCAAAAATCCCGTTACATGTTAGCTGCTGCATCTGTCATGTTCAGGGACTATTTGAAATGATAGTATCATATTGATGTAGCTGCTCATGATGCAAGTAGTGGAAATCACAACTAAAAACTACAGGTATCATTTTTTATTTATTTTTAGACCAAATTTAATGTCGCCTCCATCTTCATCCCACTACACTATATAGTGTTGTAATTGTAACATGTATATGATTTTTATGATTATCACATGCTACATTCGACTTTGTCAACGAGGAAAAAAATTGCAATTTTTAGGTCTAGATAGACAAATATTGGAGTACACACTAGTAGTAACTCGGCCGCCGGGACAGTTCTCCGGGTGTCAACTCACCGTCTCCATTTTCGTCTACGAGCCGTTCTACGATGAATTTTGCAGCTTCCGGATTGTTTTGCAGTTCTTCTACCAGCCAACTTGTGGGATAGTTCCTGGAAACAGGGTGAAAGCAGGTTACAGAAAAGTATATAAGTATCAGAACGCCCCGAGAGAAATGACCATGGCCATATAGCCTAATTAACCTAAAAGGCAACTTTTTTGGCATTGGAACGTGGAACACAATAATATCAATCAAATATAGGAGAAAAAAATCATGATGTTAAGCATAGTTACACTTTCACCTTGTCATTTTCAGTTTCCTGGCTTTGCTTTTTTAGCCCTACATTTGTGTATACTTTTTACATTAGACTTGTTGTAGCTGCAAAAGGCATGCGAATTGAGTTTCATGAAAGCTCAGGAGAAGGGTGAGATCACGTCATCGGATAATCATAGCATGAAGCATAGATCTCAGTCTCAAAATAACCTGAGTTTGACATCACACCACGCACATTAGTGTAATGAAGTAAAATGAAATTTGCTACAAAGCTTTGAACTCCCTGTGGAATGCCTAATGGGAATGGGAACGGATTATTTATAATAATAAAAAGTAAGTGGACAAGGGTATAATCACGGTCACGATCTTTTGTGGTGAAGGACAAAAATTCAATATCCAATGAATTAAAATGCTAAGTACAACTGACTTTTGGCTATTTTGGAATTACAGCTTCTACATTCTTTTTTTGGAGAATTGTTAATCATGTATGTGTTTTGTGAATATTAAAACTTAAATACGTGAAAAGGCTTTCACTAACAAAGACAAAAATAAATTCTACGTCATCTCATTTACTGGGACGTTCATCAGTCGATTTTGGGGAAATTCATTAAAGCTTGTCCATTTGGGTTTATAACGAAAATGGACGATTTTGTGTCGAGTTTCACAATATGACGCGATGATTACTATTCAGTGCCTGTGGTAAAGTAACAAATTTGAGTGCTGACCAGTTTCATATACAAGTTATATATGTATAGGGTGGTTTGGGGCAACTTAAGAATACTTCGAAACTTTCTCCAATGAAAACTTTGTTTAATGAAATGTGTACTGTTTCCACTGTAGTTTTCAGTACTTTTTGGCAAAGGTTATTTTCAACCATGAGGATGTAAACGTTATGATAATTTTGCAAATCAAACCCCAAATGCTATAAAAATAGCCCACAGTCAGCAATCGTTTATGTGCAATCTCCACAAAAGTCATTTGGCAATCAATCGACTTATCAGTTACGTTTCACGTGACATAACTATTTTGGGGAATGTCGTACAAAAAACTTACGTTCTACTTGAATCGAAGATAACAGGGAGAAATCCCTCATAGTTGGAAGGAGACAGACCCTGGGACGATAATGAGGATCGGCTGGAGGAAGCTAAACTACCCGAATCACGTTTCCCAAACCCTCTAGCTGTTGACAGTTGGGAATTGCGAAACCCTCTGTTTGATCGGGGATATGCACTACGTCCTGTGTTTGTACTGCTTCCTGTCGCTACGATCATCGCTATCAGGAGTCCGAGAATAGCGACATGAAGGAAAATCCGAGCCATCCTAAACACACACGAAAAAAATTCAGGTAATAATAACAACAACAAATAACAACTTCTCTCCACATGCAAAACCGTAATGCAATTGACACTAAATTATAAATGATGACAAACCGAAAAGAAAAAATGAAATTACACAGTCACAAACAAATTACGTGCATGTATTTCACCACATATTACAAAATGAGCATTGCTTTTTTCAGCCCACATTCTAAGGTAAATAAATCTCGTGGAGAAAGTCCCATTTTCTCTCTCTTTGGTTTATGTAACACACACTTTTCATTTCAAGAGAAGCTGTTGGTTTGTTCTACACGCAAATAGATAGAGAAAATATGTGTAGATCCGCCAACAACGAAACGAACCGCACGCAACCCTCACTCTGCAAAAATTCGTAGTGTTTGTTTAGGTAAGTGTCGCCCGCAGCTCATTACAAGAAAACCTCTGCATGATACAAAAATATACAAAAGCTGTTGATGAAACCTTCATGCACATGATGCGGATGCCGGAACCGTGCAAGATGGATGGACTCACGATCAGTGCAATGCTACGAAATAATTGTTTATTCAGCTGTAAAATTAGCGTTGTCCAAAATTTGATTCACTTTCACTTTGCCGATATACTTGCAAGTAGCCTAGATTAACTATGTGTACAGGGCGGAATGAGATCAGACCATGACACATGGACTTGGAATTCTTGCCTAAAGTGTTCCATGATCAATGCAGAATTTCAGTGAGATGGTCATCCTAGATTTCCAATAAATTACAGGTCAAGCATATCATTGATGCAGAAGTACATGATGTACTAGCACACAACAGTGTTGAACCTCTGGTCAGGGTGATGATTTCACCCAACACCAATCTCTAGATATGGCATCCGGCTTGTGTGCGTTCATGCAATGTCTTAATCAAATCTAAATGAGAAAAGAGGATTTCGATGTTTCCTCAACAAGACATAGTCATGGGTAGTACGTCTACCTATACGAGGTTCGAGGATGGTAAACTCGACACGTATATGAACCTTCTATGTTCTATACTGATCTTGATTTTACTGTACTTCTGTCAGTGGTAAAATACACGATGTTCACAACAGCTTTATCAGTTACAAAGCTGCGTTACGTGCCAGATAGGAAATTTACACGTGAAGCATCGTACTTTCACTTTGTGTAGGAGGAAAGGCTATTATTATTTGTGCCCTCGATGGGAAAGGATGGAAGGACAAGGAAGGCTAGCGTATCAAAATGGAAGGGGTAACAGGATTATCTGTACCTAAAAAGGTTGGTAAAGGAGTACTTAATGGATGCGAATTACCACTTTCCTTCGATCATAAACCTGACGGTACCAGTAAATACTCTTAGCGGAGATGACACACGAATAAAATGTGGAATTTTGGAGGTGCGGACCAGGGATGTTTTCTCAAGACTCTCTCTTTTCATTCAACCACGCATTTCCTGTCCAATAAATTCTCCCACAAAGTAAATTTTATGCAAGTGCGGAGGAGGTGGTAAAAGAAATATAAAGTGTCGAAAGCAATAAAGTAGACGCTGACGGACTCTCGGGTTTATGTCACGAAAAGGTGCGAGAATGTTGCACAATTGTACGCAAATAAAGAAACTTTTCCAACTTAATAACATCGGAGTTGCGTGAGCTATGTAAATGATATTTCCTAACAAATGGTATAATATGACACAGTTGTATAATATGCTTGTCTGGAAACATCTAAACTCTACAATTACGCAGGATTGAAGATGTGAAAGAAAGCTTTTAGTTTAGAATTTAGGACCAAGCAGATTATTTCGTAGATTTATACCATATGATTTAAATATGGTATGGCGAAATTAGAAGAATTTATTTCCAAAACTAAAGATGAACTTACCTGGTTTGATACTGCATTTAGCTTCTGCAACCCCGAAGAACTCCGCGAAGACGAGCAAACGTTCTTTCAAGAAGGTACTTGATGAGCACTTCGTCCAATACTCTAAAGTATGATTCGCTCTTTAAATAGAAAGTTGACGGTTTAAAGGGGAAAAGATAATTGAATCCAAGTGCTTTCGTCAAAATATATTGAATTAAATGGCAAACTATAATAATTTCTAATGAACCAGATCAAATTAAAGGTATTCTCACAGTGCCCCAAATAATCTTACCCCTGTTCTAACAAGAAAGCTTATTTTTTGTATGGAAAGATTATCAACGCCTGCGATTATAAGACGAGAACACACCTCTTGCAAACTGGATAATGAGGATGTTGGTCACAAAGTCAGAACAGTTTTATAGAGAGAGAGAGGATGGATGGGGAGCCCAAGTGAAAGTCAAGTAAAAAGCATATTGTAAATGTGTGATGAGACCAAGACCAAACCCACTTCACGCCTGGATTCTGGATATATTCACTCGCCTTTTGTACTCATAAAACGTTACTTTAACTTATGTTCACAGAGAAAGTGGGGTTCGCTTCCACTCCATCGCTATTCATTTTCTCGTTTCCTCCTACGTAGATATATGATATCCATTACGTATTTCGTATCTCTCGGCTTGGTGGTGGTGAGTTTTTGAGTGTGCATTGTGAAATAAAGATGGGCACACACACACACACAAAGATCCGAGCATAAGATTGTTTTCCCCCTTTTTGATATATTACGAACAAGTTATAGTGTTATAAGTTTTATTTCATGGATTTTTAGGTTCCTTGCGTGAATCCCACGCTAATTTCAGGGGAGAAATGTTTGACACTAAATGAGACCGAAAGGGTTAATGCTGCACATTGCTCCACTAAACTATAAGAATGTAACCGTTTACATTTTGTCACGAGTTGCTCAATTTATATTGGACTGGTTGGTACATGTTTCATCCACTTGTTCTTATGTACTTTACTTTAAGTTCAGTGATGATGATGATACGCATTATTCTCACCCACTGCTGAGATTGGAATTAGGAACGCGTCAGCAATCTGTCTTAATCCGAGTAAAAATGACATAGTCTATGAATCATATCGTGCCAGATAGTGTGTACTGTGCACCTTTGGAGATCTGGATCAGGTGTATCAAGTGCTTTAAATTTCAACTCAACAAAGCTGTCATCATTGAAGCACACGCAACTAACGTCAGCATTTTTTGGTGAGTGTGTGACCGTGCACTTCTTTGCTGGAATATATATGTTACGTTTTGTGTTTATCTAGGGCATATATATTGCTTTGTGAAAGTAGAGTGTTGTTGGGGGTTAGTTCTTGCTAAAAGGAATTAAGAATGTCCTTCACATTCAAATTCATCGGAGAGAGGTGAGATGCATTTTGTTCAAGACACTCTCAGAAGAAAGAATACATTACTGAGAATATCGTTATTTGCACAAGCAGCTTTCTTCGGAGAAATTCCTGAGAAAAAGTAATGATGGTGTGATTTATGCACATGTTATGTGACTTCAAAACTTGAAGGGGGCATCAAAGGAAATTTGCATACGTAAGAAAACATACGCGGACAGCAGTCAACAACCTGCTGGCAACTTTAGTTTTACGTTAATTACCTGCTTTCACTGCTACTTTCCTTAATGAGTATGCAAGCTGAGGTGTATGAAACTGAGATGCAAGTTATTTTTTTGAAGCAGCTCGTTGTTTGAAAAAATGTTTTATTTTGTCGTCTCCGTATTCCTGTGTATTTAAGGATGTAAGATTTATTTCGAGATGCCGTCGCGTCGGAGGATGATTCATAGGACAATGCAATGTGAAAGTACCTAAAAATAGTCCGTTCAGATTCCGAGAGAAAGTTGTGCAGTAAATTATGTGGAAATTGTAGATGTTCATAAATGTATTATTACACCTTATTCTGCGCACATTTGAAACGAGTGACGCGAAAAAGATATTTGCGTGAATTACTCCCTCCATACCTAAATAATTCCAAATAAATCCATACTACATAATATTCACTCTAATCAGAGTATATATGTACCGACATTAATAAAAAATTATTTTCACAGATAATTGAAATGGCATTCGCACATTCCTTATCTTTAATTCTTCGGTATGCAAAATGTGCGTCACATTTCACACAATACTGCTGCGGTGAAAGTGATGCACATATAGAGCCACAGGTTAGTAATGATTTCAGTCGAGATTCTATAAAAATTATTTCAGCTATATTCCGGATTGTACTTCAAGACCTCTACTGACGTGTGCGCAAGATGCTGAGGCATCGAATGACGTAAATATTTCTGTCATGTGGTGTACAGTTGAGTACCATTAAGTTTAGTTACAGGATACTATTCTTTTCTCCAGAAGAGAAAGAATCACATAATCCTTATCGAAGATATTTACTAATTTACTTGTTGTTAGAGAAGCAAAGGAATAATGCGAAAAGGACCAATAATAAGAAAGCAACTGGTGACTGTGCCTGTGCCACTTATGGTATAGTGCTTACTCTTCTCAGCTTCCGTCAGCGCTTTCTCCTTGCAATTTTCGGATGTTACCGTAAGTGGAGTGGGATGTGATGTGGGAGTGTAAGTATTTTATAACCATACGTGGTAAACAAATGGGCTAGAAATTCTTCAGCTCACTAAGTTTCCCCTTCCCAACATTACACCCCTCATCGAGCAATAACTTGTTTGTGTAGAATGTGAAATCTCAGGGGATCAGTGAATCAGTGGGTAATTTTCAATTACACACTATTAGCCGCATTATCCATATCTGACATGTATCAGCGTGTGAATTTAATGAAGTGAATGTGGTTACTTACATGCATGATGCATTTGGATCCGAGTCAGGGATCATGTTCCTACTTATTTGTTATATGAAAGTTTTTGTTACTCGAATGTCGAATCTGAAGATAAATGGAGAGTAGACTGGACATACGCAAGTGTGTAACCTTTTGTAACATTGTGCTTTACGCTATATGCCAAATGCCAATCCGTGAATATGAACGGTGTTTATGTAAAAGATATTCAACCCCCCAGTGAGTCCGCTTTGACCTGGTGAAAGTATGTTTTAAAAAACTTTTTTTTGCTGATAAGCCAGTTTAAAAACTGGAGTGTATGATTCGATAACATTTAGGTATGTTAGCAGATCAATTCATGTTTTTTTGCATTAATGAAAGGCAATAGTAAATATACAGAAACTGTAAGCAAAAGGTTTGTGTTAGTATCAAAAGACGCAGTTGAGTGAATAGAATATTTAGAGAGACTTATTCATCGTAGGTGGTCAGCATAAATACTTAGTTCTGCTCTGTGAGTTCTATCGAATTGAGTTTTTCGTAGATTGTATTCGACGGAGAAAGTCAGTAGAAAGTCATTATGTGGAAGTTTCATCCATAAGCCTAGTGTTCAAAATGCCCCATGACGTTCCAGATCCAATCCAGCCGGGTAGCTCCCAACAGTCCAATGATTCATATACATTTGTAGGACGTTATAAATGAATTTGGTATAGTGAATGAGCGGAGAAATATTGTTAGATTAATACTAAATTCCACGTTAAGTAAAAATGAACTTTTAAAGATACATATAAATGTTCACCGGTGTTTCAAAATGTTCACGGTACAACTTCATTACTCATTAGTTGTCCCGTTGTCCTTTCCCCAAGCAAGCTTTCACAATGTTTTTACACTGCAAACATTCCCACCCATTCTCATTGTGCCACTAATCGCAACATCTTAAGTTGTGCTTCATAATGTATTTCGCAAGTAATTACAAGAAAGTATTTATACGCAGTATAATCTGCAAGAAATTCATGAAAATTAGCACCGCTCATTGTGTGCCAGGTGCTACTTTTTTAATTCGAAGGATTATGATGACGAGATGACGACATAGTACAGTTAAATATGAAAATGAAGACATGCAATCAAGCTATCTCATGTTTTAATTATGAATCAAGTATTCAAATATTCACTCCTATTCTCATGAATGGCAATTAAGAACATGTGAAGTGAATATTTGAGTAACAGACCAACAAAAGAAGCTATAAAGATGTGAGCTATTTCACCATCAAACTATTACTCGCGGCCCTATTTTGCTCAACAAGTAAAGATAAATATGGCGAAACAAGCAGGGTTATGATTTATGATGTAGAGGTATGCTAATATATGTTACGTGAAGGTTGAAATTCATTTTCCGAGGGTCTTTAATTTATTGCATTCTAATCTGTCAGCTATGTACGATGCCATATTTACAATTAGTCATAAATGTCAGAGAGAGATCGTGCTGTTCTGTTGGGTGAAATCGCTACTGAGAAAATCTAGACACGCTTTATAACATGATTTCTTCATTCTAGATTAAATTGAAACGAGTGAAAGCACAGCCAGTTTTCTGTAGTCACTTTCTCCCACACCTATTACTTTTGCTTTCGCAAGCAACTACTCATGCATATAACCCCCAAGTATGCCGTTTTATAAATAGTTGTCCGCCTAATCAAAGCTTAAGATGAAGTGCGCGTGTATTGATACAATAATATGCAATTGTATATTACTTGTCATAATCACACTGTATGTCTTGTGTTATGAGTAGGTCACACGCAGTCGACGCAATTTGTGCAATCGTAAACAGTCATAATCTATACGGGGATCAACTTTTTTATTAAGATGAAAATTTGACGGACGTGAAAAATGCTAAATGCAATGAAAATGCACAAGTTATTGAACTCACGTGAGTCGACTAAGTACTTACACTGTTTTTCATTTAACTCATTATTAAGGAACACTGACGATAAAATACGAAATACAAAATATGAAAAAGTACGTTCAAGAAATAATGCAAAAGGTTTCACGTAATCTATATCAATAATTATATGGGCATATTTTGAAGTTAAAATCCATTTCAAGATCATTGGACTGCATAATATAAAGTTTTAGGGGCAAATCCTTATATATGTATTAGCTTAAGATATTCTTAAAGGTGCCCGTCTCGACGTTTTTTGACGTTAGGCTCATCCCCTGAGGTATCAAGAAAGAAGAGATGAGTATGATCACGGAGATTAGCGGCAGATACTTCCATTGTTTCCGTATCTTCGTCATTCTTTGGGGGAGGTAAGACTAGCGAGCTACGTCGAAAGATATGACTTCCTTCCGCTGCTGCTCCTGTCGAACGACTGCCGTCACCATTATCGCCTCCACTATTCTTTGGCGGAGGAAGCACGAGTCGGCTTCGAGTTGGCAGATTATCTCCTCTCGTAGTGCTCTCTTCGTGATCACTGTTCCCATTCGCGTCATCCATGTCAATTGAAATCTCGTCGGGATTGAAGCTAAATGACTCCTGAGAACAAAAATTATAAGGTTTGGGGGTTTTCTATCAACAATCTCACTCTACCCCAAACTTTCTCCAGACTACACACAATGTTGCACACTAGTCTGTCATGATGGTGCAGCTTTTGTACGTGTATGTAAACCAGGATAAATTCAACAATTCTTACCTCTGTCCTGGATGTTCTATTCATCGTGATATCCAGCTGAGAATCGAATTCTTCTGATGGGTACTCGTCGAATGTGTCTCGACTCGAATTCATTACGTCTGCCGATACTAGCAACGTCATTGGATCCACAACGCCTACTTTATCACAAAATTCTTTTGTGAACGGATTTTCCTAAAATCACACACAATATAAAGCATTGCATGAATGATTCCATTTCATATTACCATAAAGCAATATGAAACTGAAATGTAAAAATAGCCATACGGTAGGCACTGCTTGTCGAGGCTGCTCCCCGGGTTGAAAAACTGGAGCAGTTTTCTGGAAATTATTGCTTATAGTGAAATCGTTACCAAATATTGACTTTATCTCGTCGAGTTCCTCCCCAGTTGCACTGAAATCCGACCTATTCATAAAGCACGACCATAAATTTCATGAATGTCTATTTTTAAGGAAAAAATAATATCCAGGATTAATGTAAATTAAAATATTCAAGGATGAAAGTTTAATTCTTACCTGGGGAGATATCCTGGACTAGGCATGTAGCAGGGTTTGTCTTTTACACTTACAAGATCATTTGTCGCCCTCAAAATAGCTAGCCACTCAGGATCATATTGTAGCTTCAGCTCGTCATCTTCACACGATGTTGGAATCTCTATTATCTAATTAAGGACCAAGATACACGGAGAAAAATTCTACTTGCCCAGAATTTTTGTGTAATGTATATTTTGCATTCTTATGCTAATGTAAAACCTGCAAAAACTGCCGTCTCGGTAATACTTTGTCCAACGCCAGAAATTTTGTTGTTTTCCCTTGCCCAGTTTCCTCTGGCACTGCCGAATTTAATGGTTCGGTGGACGAGGATGGGCTACTAGCTACTTTCTCCGGGATTTTGTTTGCGCCATCAATTTTACGATTCTGCATGCATGAAAAAGTGCCCACTCATTTTCATCTTTTCGGCATAAGTTAACTCGAAAGAATATTATTTACTTTTTTGCTTTGCTGACTTACATTCGTCGAATGTGGAACATATGCTGCAAATTTTACATGCAGATGAGCTGAAAACCAGTACGAAGGTTGTGTAGCTTCCAGTACCTCATATAAAGGTCGGCTTCCTAATTCATTCCTGTCAATCTCGTCCCTAATTTAAAAATCACCATATCCAGTCAACATTTCTGAGCAGTTTGCAATGTTTGCTTCATCCTGTTTAGGAATTAGTACTTCAAAAACTGTAGCTTTACCGAAAAAATGGCTTTTGCCTTAGAAGCCGGTTTGTATCTCCGAACTGATGTATGCCTTTGGGCCAGTCATGAGATAAAACAATGTCCAAAGGTTCCTTAATCTACGCAAAACATATATGGTTCGTTAATAAACTTAATTTATCATTTCCACTAGCAAGCATTTAAATTCAAACGTTACTTGTTTAAGCCTAAAAACGTCCAAATTTCTATAATGATACACACTCCTGGTGGTGCTCTGATTATAAGGTGGATATTCATAGCGTCCCTTCAAGTAATCATGACCCTGCAAAATTTAAAAAAATAATGCTTTGCTCAATATTTAACTCTTGGCAAGAAAAAATTTTTCTTAAAAAATCTTAATATATATATTTAAATGACTAATTACCTTATAAATTCCTGATATGCCAGCTATCTTGAGTGGACCAAATTTGAACACACCCACATATCCCATATAAAACATATTTGGAGCGACCCACCCCCCATAAGGAAGTTCCTGGAGAAAATTAGACGCTTCATGATTTCCTCCAATGAACAAAGTTAAGATAGGGACTTCTTTCTCTCCAGAGTAGTACCTTCAATAAACGTAACATAAAATGACATCACTATCACATAGTGGATAATAGAAAAATTCATAAAATATCTTTGTTCCAGTCCAGCATATTTCCAGCTCCAGCTTGATCTGGCATTGTATCTTTCTCAAATTGTGTACTATTGTGTAGATACCATTTTTTCTCCATATAATTCATCTTAAGCTAAAGCTACATCCACATATGCATATATCCATATACATTATATCAATCTACGAACAGTACCAACAATCCCTGGAGAAAACTTTCTCCAGTACACACATTCAGTTCCCCTTCCCCCGAACCAAACATGGAATTCCACACACAAAAAATCCTGTCCACAAAAATACATTCTCAAGGGCCAAGCGAGAGATCGAATATGAAGAAATATCTTCTTGTACAATAACAAGAGCAGAGTGGCGCAGCGGAAGCGTGCTGGGCCCATAACCCAGAGGTCGGTAGATCGAAACTACCCTCTGCTAATTACTTTTTGCAACAAATAACATCAACTAAACTATTCACAACAATAATATTTTAACTATACCAGTCTAATTTTGCAAAATGAATCTTTTTATGATAACTTGCTATTGTCAATTTCTTATAATTAGCTTATTAAACTGTAGCACAAGACAAATGCGGCAATTTTATGATCTGGACTGGATAAAATAGTATATGCTTTTAATTTACTTGTATTTACCTTAACTATGTTTACGTAAATAAATAAATATTGTTAATTACCTGTGGAAATCATGCATGTGCTGATACTTAATTGGGCAAGCCATACATCTGAGATCAGTCATGTTGCGGACGGACTGGAAATCTCCACAACAGAGGACGAGGCGAACCTTGATCCCCTCCTTCTCCTCGATTCTTGAGATAACATCGTAAATCTTGTCGACTTCACCGTGACCGCAGCCAACCACTGCGATGTGCATCTTCTTGAGATCTTTTAAACTTCAATTAAAGTTTAAAAGGATAACCATAAATTCCTTGTTGATGAAAGGAAAATTTAATTTTCGTGTGCAATGTCCAGTGACAATGCAAACTTGACACTAAAATCACTTAGGATTCTAATAAGTTGGAAGTTAAACTTGTTAAAACTATGATTATTTCGTCTAAATTGCTGATTATTTCAATAAAGAATTATTGAAATCTTGGTAAACATGCTCAACAGATGTGACAGCGGAGTAGATGGTTGTTGTCTGTCCTATGGTCTGCAAGTCTGCGACGTGGTGATGTTTTTGTTTACCTTCAACTTGTGCAGGTCGACCTAAGCTGTTCCAATGCCAATCAATGACGATGCCGCATATGCCCCTGGTTCCAGTTCAGTTTTAATTTTGAAGTGCATCTAAATGCCATTTAGTTTCGCTGGAATGAATTGGTGATAATTTGAAATTTGATTTAATCGTTGATAATCTTTATAAAAAGCTGAATTACAAACAATTTAGTTCCGGATGAATAATCAATTTAATGATTAATGATGCGAGATAAATTATTTAATGTTGTAGCGGAGTAAATATTTTTTTACTATAAAATAATTTTACAAAGTTTGCGTAAAATTATTTTTTGTTTATTTGCTGAAATGTAGCCAATTTCTGGAGCTAAGATTCTATATATGAATTATAATGATAGTAGTATTTACAGGAGAGAATACTTTAATAAAAACACTAATTAAGCGTCAGTTTTATTTTCTTGAAGCGACTCGCTGATGAAGAGTTTAGCTAGTGCCTGGGAGCAGAATGAGTTGACCTGCTGACAAGACATCTCAATCTGACCGGAAGCTAACATAGGCGGAAGGCGAGATGGAGGTGGAATGGGTCTGAAAACCTTCGCCAAGTCTTCCTCTGGCAAAGGTGGTTCTCCTTTCGCTTGACGAGTTGCATTTTCCAAATTCTGGAATATATGTTTAAAAAATGCTTTTAGCTTATTGGAGTAAATGCATTATTGTTGGAAACTTGCATTCAAGATAAACTTGGCTTACCCTCTGGTGTATATACTTCGCCTTTTCTTGTTGCTGCTTCGAAACTTGCATTTGCCATTTGTTCATTTTGTAAGCTTCCTGGTGAAGTTCATCAACTTTCTCCAGTAAAGAGTGCATATGACGTTCCATAACAGATCTAGGGATAAAATTATTTTATTTTTTTGATTATAGCTGCCTTGGCTGAATGCTAAGCCAAGTATGTATGATTTTGTAACGTATTGCAGCAAATTTATAAACTTACGCAGTTCCCAAGTCCAAAAACTGTGTCGCCTTGTCTGGCTTCATTTCAGCCATAGTGCAACATAGCGCATTAGCCAAAGGTGAATTGCGAATTACAACTGGAACCTCATGAAACAAACGCTCATAGCTGAGATGAAGAGACTTGACAAGTTCTGGAGTTATCGTATTCTCGTTTTCAGCCAATAATTTAAGAGCCTGGGGAGTCAGCCGATACGCCTTGATGGTCAAGAAACCCTTTTCAGTTTTCTGGGGATCTATAAGTTATCAGAATACATATTTTTTAATATAATTCGCTGAAGAACTGCCACCCGAATTCGAAGTACTCTTTATTTTGTTGAACTATTTTAATCATTTTTACCATAAATAACGACAACAGATTCTTCAATAGAGTCTTGGTAGCCTTGCTGTGCCAGTACAAATTCCGCCGTTACGAAAGAGCCGAGTTCGCAAGCTTGATACCAACCAACGTGGAGATAATCTTGGTTAATCTTCTTCATATGCATCATCATTGCGGATGTATATTCTATAAAAATATACATAAATGAAGTTTGAACAATTAACAAAGAATTGTAATTTTTGTATATTATTGTGCTCTTCAAACGTACCTTCATCCACAGATTCTTCTCCAGCCTTTGTAAAGGGAAATGGAAATGTGTTGGTGAGCTCGAGACGATTTTCAATAACTAAACCAAGAAGTCCTCCCCTCGGCGTGTCGATGTTTGACCTTTCCTCATAGCAGTGCTTAATTATCTTCATCACCACCTGCATTTACGAAAAAAATGCATTTAAATTATTTTGGAAAGTACTGCTTAATTTAAATCGGTCATGATCTCGAACTTGAGGAATCAGCACAAAAAAGTTTAACTTCAAATTTACCAATCCATCCATCTGCACGTAATCATACGGACAGTTAAATTCATTCCTTCTTCCTCGAAGAGCCATTTTAGCTAGTTTTGTAGTTAGTACAACCCTGAAGTTAACTTTTCACCTACAACCTGCAAATATTCAAACATCGAAAAGTTTAAAATGTTGAATGTAACTAAATTGGAAATTACAACTTAAACTTCAAATCAAATCCATCCTTGTTTACAATATTGCATACCTTCAAACGAACTTAATGTGATCTGCTGCTAAAACGTCCAATACAACTTAACACAAGTTTACTCTGCTTAATTAATTTTTAACTTCAATTTAGCACTTTTTCCCAACTTTCAACTTCAGGAATAAACTTCAATTTCCATTTCCAATGACAGACATATGCCCAAGTTTTTCTTATGACATTCCTCACCACGAGGTCTATCCACATAAATTTTCAGCAGCAATTCCACCAGAAATATTAACTTAATTTGTCTTCTTAATTAAATTTACAATACTTCAAAAAAATCTTGTCGCCTTGTGTTTTCACTCCGAGGGTAATGATTTAAAATCAATTAAGTTTAAGTTCGTAATTGTTGAACGTGTCCTCGCCTTCATCGGTGTGGTGGCCGGCTTGGTGCGAAATTGAGAAGGAGCGGCGCCCAGCCCATGTGACGAAGACATCGATCGAAGTCTCACGATTGAAGCGATTGAAATGCGGGAATTTGTGTGGAGCTGGGATCAAAGAAACAAAGCACAAAAAGTGGAACACAAGAGCAAATGAAGGATGTCGTGAAGGATGAAGAAGTGGTCCAAGTCCAAAACATAAACAAACATGCAGGTTTTCATCAGGCCCTTTTTGTAAGTGAAGTTATCAGTTATCGAATTTTGTCCTTTGTGGGTTATGTA
>JAQFZW010000415.1:0-62928 GCA_034687055.1 Heteromurus nitidus
AAATCCCACACAGCAGCAGTACTCCAAAGAAGACTCCAACTTAAAAAGCTTCATGGAATTAAACGAATTGGGACGTGTTTCATTGCCACAGGTTCAGGACGATCCGAAGGAAGTACAACAAATATTAGTTCATCAAATCAACGAAAGCTCATTCCTACTAAAAGAAAAACTAAAGGCTTCGGCCGACCCATCTACTGTTGACAAAGCAGGCTTAGTTTCTAGTGCTGATCTCTTGACTGACTTCGAATTGCAAGTAAGTTATACACAACTAAAATAATTCTTATTTTAAAAATATGGCATTTCGTGATGTCGGGGATGCAATTGGCACACATTTTTTCTTTCAGCTTTGTATGAAAACTAGAATATCTCCAGCTCAATATTTGACCATAAAGACGGCACTGCTATTATCAGTAAGTTTATTCCCTTTTAAATGCTGTAACTTAACGAAGACATTTTGGCTCAGTACAATGTTTAATTTAATATAGTTAAAGTCACATCAAAGTTCAGTACGCACAAATAATAGCTTGGTGTCTATGTTAATACTTTCAGCGTAAACCAAAGACAGATAATCAAAGTATAGATTTGAAAGAAGTTTCCTGCCCTCCAAACATTCAAACTAAGGACTGGGAACACGTAATCACATTTTTTAAAAATCATTATTGTTAACATAAAACTGGTGTAAAATTGTGATTCCAACATATCGAATTAATTGTTATAGTACAACAATTACCATGTTGTATAAGATCTTTCAGTTTTGAATTCTATTTCTCATTAAAATGTACGTTAGATTTGTGAATAAACGACTAGTTTATTAAAGTCTTGTAGTATTTACTATAAAGTGTATTGCACACTAATGTCTAGCAACTTCGAATAAAGCTGAAATCAACAAAGACCCTTGTCTACGTAGGTACATCTTTAAAAAGCTTAGTGGCACAGTGGCTCAAAGCTTTTCCCTGCAAAATGTTATACTAAAATGCATATGACTGGCTTTACATATCAAACAACTTTAAATTAAATAAAAACATGACAGTATAGCCGATCAAATTGGTGTTTAACTGCTTTTCGGTGCTATAATCGTTGTCAATTTTAATTACGGCTGCTAGGACTTGACAATTTCTTTAATATCAGCAGCCCTCCATGTATTGTACATACCTGTTTATGGGAGAATTTAGAACACATGTGTCAGTAAAACTGTAAAACCTCTGAAAAGTAGTAATACAAGTGAAGGTATAATGAGATGACGTACCTTGGGTCAAATTGTTCTATACGTGATTTGAGGATATTAGGCCCAAACAAATGTGCCAGCTGTTGTATACATAATTTTCCAGCTGCTGCAGTTTGCGGATTTTCAGATTCCTAAATCGAACGAAGGATTTTTATCAAATTTTCTTCGTAATGAATATTGTACCTATCCCCATTGACATGAAATATTTTTTAACTCCAACGTACAATGCTGTAGAAAATAGGTTCGAAAAATAAAGCCAAAAATTCCTTGAATGGTTTCTTGCCAATCCCCTTTGTCAGAGGGGGAACAATCTTGCACAACGTTTCCAGAAAAACCACATGTTGTGAGAAAGACCTTGCCTGTGAAGCTTGGATAATTTTTGGAATCAGAGGCGAGAGATAACTTTGACATTCCGAAATTGGTGAAATGTCGCCAATTAGATAAAGACACCTATAAAACGTAAATGTTTAAATTACGTAATTTTAATCACAATACGTCAGAGTGAAGCTTAAAACTGTACTCACCCATCACCGAATTCCCATGGTTGAGAAGGCCTAGCATACGGAATGAACTGTGCCCAAGGGCCCGGTGGGTATGAGTATCTCTAAAATATAGGCCATTATTGGTTAGCAATTTAGCATGTTAGCTGTATTTAAACCCTTAATAAATGGTTCGAACTATAATGGCCTAGTTATTATTACCGTTTCTGGACTAATAGTTAATGCAGTAAGTCCACTACAAGCATCTGGAAGTTGCTTAATGACTCCGTCAAGACCATATATAATTCTCTCAATTACTCCTGGCACAATTTCACTACCATAGGCTCTAATAGTATTCGCAATCGAAGCTGCTGCACCTTGGCGAACAATGGATATTGGAAATCCAAGGTTTTCATAAAACAGGTTGAGTAAACTGTCTATCTCAAATTTACATTCCTCGGGAAAATTCACCACAAAGTTTCCACACCCTAGACAGGCAGCTAAGAAATCGACGAATAAAACCATCATTTCGGTCGAATGTATAAAAACTCACAACAAAAATACAATTCTTACAATCTCGGACGTGCCAGCGTTCATCATGGAAAGATCTTTTTAATGCTTCCAAAAGGTTTGGAATAAACGGCTTAACAGCAACAGGATTAATCTTTCGGGACAACTCCGCTATACAAGCACATGCAGCTTCTCTGACTGCATGGTTCTCCGACCGAGTTGCTTCCAAGTAATAATTGACCTGATATCAATAAAAATGCAATCAAATTTATGAACGCCGAACGTCATATTAGAGGAATTTAGTTTTTAAAACCATATTACAAAATTAACGTACCACTTTATCCATATATTTTTCTACCAGTTGTGGTCCGTCATTGTTAACAATCAGTCTCCAAGATTCCTGAGAGTAAAGTAGAAACTTCGTGTCAGCCATAAAATACCGACACAAACACAGTCTTGGGAGAAGAATGTCAAAGAACACTTCCCTCTGTGAAGGATGAACACCAAGAATGTGCTTTCTCGTCGCAATCGCAGCAGCAATCCTATATATTAAATATGAATTAATAAAAATATGAATTTTAAATACACTGTAGGTATAAAACAATATCCGTAAATTGGTATGAAGCTAAAAATGTAACTTGCCTTGTTTGACTGCATAGGTCGGATAAACCATTGCTAAGCTTATCTGCAAATACAGCTCCGTATACGTCATAGTCAATTGAACCTAAAAATACAAATAGATGCATGTGTAATTTATAGTATGCCTATAAGTCTGTCCCCTCAATGATTAATATATTATATTTAAAATGAATGCTAAATAGTAAATCGTACCCGATTCTAGAAGCACTGAGCACAGCGAAAATCCTGCTTCACGAACAAATCGATTAGGATGTTGCAAAGTACTCAAAACCATTTCAACAAAATCTGGGGAGATGTATGTCTTGAAAGATTGCCCAAGTCCGTTCACAATACTAACAAGGCATTTTAAAATAGCCTCAAGTTTAGATGAACGCATTCCCTTCGGTGAGGCTTCAAAGACAGTGATTTTGTCAAAGGACGATGAAGATGAAAATTCACAGGCCGGCCCAGCACTATTTGAGATCAGTTCTCCATGATTTCTGAGAACAGGGCTGGAAACAGGACTTCGGTCAGAGTCCCCATTATCAGTCTCCATTTTACAAGATCGGAAATTGTCACGGTTTGTCGTGACTTCTTCATCTCCGGTATTCAGAACGTAACTAAGCTCCGCATTTATTAAGTCTTGAATTGTTTCCCTGCAGTTTTCATACACTTGAGGCCCAAGCTGCTTACTTAGAGCTCCAATAATATCACCTACAAAAACATATAACGTCTAATAATATATCACTCTGTTGTAATGGCTCAAAAATAGTGAATATAAATCAAAAATCCAAAAACATACCTGCTAAAAGTCTTACACGAACATCTTCATCACATAACAATCTCAAAGAAAGCTGTTGCAGACTGTAAAAAAATCGGATATTCTCCTCTGACGTTGCATGGATTGTCCTACGTGTTATCAACAGTGCCGCCGATAGATATCCACTTTTCGCTTCCCACCCGTTGGCACATATATTACCTTCATCCATACTACTCTCTGATTGTAGGGGAGTTGATTCATCTGTTTGTGATACTTTCCTTTGTAAAGCTTCCACTAGTAGACACTGAACATTCGAAAGTGCTTTCGAACACTGATCTACAAACACGAGATCCTGGGAATCACACTCGTTTGATGATAGTTTCAGCAGCTTCTCCACAATTCCAAGCCCATGATCTCGCTCAACCTTTTGACGACTTTGTAGCAAATCAAGGATCTTGTCGGGAGAGCATTCCGTCATACACTTCAAATCCTCCATGATTATTTCCTTTCCTTGCCTCCAGACAGAGCCAATTCCAGTCCAGTGAATCTACCAAAACAATGAACAAACAAAAACATTTCCATTTAGCAATGAAGTACATAAACTACTAATTTATCAGTATCATTAATCATCTCATAAATGGTCTTCGCTAGTACCAGTGGTACGTCAGTTCGTTACACATGGAATTGGAATTTGCACTTTGCACAGGTGACAGGCATACTTCAGTAATGCCAATGCACTAAAATGTGCAAGAGTTTTGACAAGGTGTTTTTAACAATTCTCATCGGATCTGAGTTAATCATTAATCATACCTGCTCTGATCGATCCCTTTTCACACTTTTGTGACTTGATTGAAAATGATTTTTTATATTTTAGTAACAACATTAAACTTTATTAAATCTAGAATGTGAATCGTGGAATTGCTCTCCTTCACTCGTAAAACTTTTGGGAGTCTTTTCGTGTGCAAGATGCACACATCAAAATATGGTCAGCTGGCTACAAGGCAAATATGACAGAGAGGGAACCTAAATGTGAAATGATATGCACAGTATGCGCATTTTTACACACTCAATTTCAAGTACCTGGAGCAGGTTCCTTGTTAAATATTTAGGATTATTTTTTAATTGCTTTAAAGATGTAACGAAAAATTATGGGAGCATATTAAATGCCAAACCCAAAACACACACATACACAATCGTCACTTTCTGTGCAGCTGCGTAATGTAAATTCCTCTGTATAAAATACATCATGCTCAAATGTCAAATCGGAACACCCTAATTTCTTTGCGGGTGTAAAAAATAATAATTATAAATTATATTTATGTTGTAAGCTGCCAAGCTTAAAAATATAATTCGATTAGCTGTGAGAATGAGAGGGATTACCTGTAATTTTCTGATTCATTCACTCATTCCGATTCGCATTCCAGTATAAATCTTCTCTCAAGTGGCTCAAGTACTCGAAATGAAGTGTCCATTAGTTTAAATAACTATAATTCGAAATTGCTGTGTGAATCTACTTTGTTTATTCAATAAACTTTATTCATCAGTTAGTTTTAATATGGTTTCAAGGCCGTATCAAACTGCACGAGGCACACGTAACACAAACTGGAAATAGGGCTTTTTCACGTCAAAAATAGTGTAGACTTAAAGTACACTTACTGGAAAGTATATTATGGAGCAAGGGTGAGTAATTAATTGTAATTAAACTCATATTTTACACTGCAATCACTGCAAGCTTGTAAGGATTTTAATTTTAAGCGTTCTCTTAAATTTGCTAATGCATGTACATGTACAATGCTTCTTGAGTGTCCAGTAATGTCCATGAAGTTTTCGTTTATTTGTTCAGGGCTTTATGGTACTCGTTTTTTAGCTCATTACTAACTTAAATACATACAAAAACCGAATTTAGTGCGATGAGCAAGTTTGTACAGAAATGTGTGACTTTTCTTTTACTTTAATTAAAGGTCAGCACTTGACACAAAATTAACAAAATGTGCTTTTATGTTGTAGAAATGCACTTTTGAGTTGGAGTGATTTTTAACATGTATCTAAATGCACACGTAACCTTTCCCTTTCCGGAGTGGTTGTCTAATTCACTTAAATCAGTGATTTGATTTTGATTACACTTAAATTAATTTCAATTGTATTAATCTATATGCTTTCCCGTTCATTGTACGGAGAAAGTATCTCGCCTATCCGTATATTAGATAAGCAATGCAATATATAGATCATTTTGGATGGGTATTCAGGAAATTATACAATGTTATGTGTTCTCTCTGTGTGTGAAGATGTGGGACATGTTTTCTTATTCAACCTGTCATTTGTGTGTGTGTGGGGCAGGGAAGGGAATCTCGTACTAGTTGTCTCCAAAGAAGATATCTATAGCATATTTCTCTGTGGTGAAAATTCCCCTTCAATAGAGTTGCATATATGATGCATGTATTGTATTTTTCATATATCGACTTTCCAATATTCACTTGCTCAGCTTTTTCGCAAAATGCTACTCTGATGCTAATATGAGGCTACCGATATTCCACCCCAGCTAGAATCGAAGGAGAAAATATGAGTTGAGGAGTAACATAGTAGACGATTTATAGAAGCCATAATATAATCATAACTGTTATAGAAGCTTTCATAGCAGCCTAGAAGTTTGCGTTGTTGTGCACTTTGCCCAGCATGTAAGGTGGGTTTGCCTCTTGCCTGGAAATTAGATGATTATATGCGAGATATGTATGTTTTTTCTGTAATTTTCGCTACCAGCACCGATCGTTTGTTCGGGTATTTGTTGGTATACACATGTCCTTGGGTTTTTGGATTGCGTCAATATACCCGTGTCCGTAATGTATGGTGGAGAAGTACACAATAGTAATGTGGTGTAGGCAGCACATGCTTTCGTGTCTTGTGATTCCAATTCGACTGTGGAGTCTTTAAACATAAGGTCTACGTTTCCATTCTATTAAACAATTTAACCCAATTTTATAAATCACTAATACTTTATCTTATACTCATTTATTTCGTTCTCCTTATCGGTGTTCTGAAGTAATTCTCATTTTCTCTTTCTCATCCTATAAGTTGGCCACCTTTGCTTTGCTTGAAACTTGCAGTTATTTGGAAGTGTATATAGTGCAATAATTGATTAACACTGCCTAAATGAGCCCATTCTTCAATTATGATTTATACTATTACAGGTAAGCTGATAACAAGAGCAAGAAAAACTGCCTCTCTCTGTTTTAAAATCACTTACGATTAATGGTTACGAGGTCGTTACAAGTAACAAGTAAAGACGTGTTAGCTGAGAAAAAAGGCATATGAATAATGAGTGGAAGCACGAAACGATCTCATGATTATCGTTTACTGGTAGAAGACGATCTAAAGGACGAATTCGGCGAGGACGGATCTTCTTCTTCCACCGCATCCCTTACGTCCCTTCGTCGGCCCTGGTATGTATTTAAGATTCCCTTTCGACATGCCATCCGAATTGTGCTTGCGTTACCCCTCGGAGCATTTTTCTTTGCCATTATTTGGGCAATGATGACTGACTACGACCGCGCAGTGAATGTCCTCTGCACAAGGCGAAACAATGAGAAAATCCGGAATTACCTGCCATCGTTGTCAGCCGCCATTGGAGACTTTGACGTATCTCAAGTAGTGTGGACCATTTGTATTGTTGTGCATGCCCCTCCAAGACTCCTATTTGGATCAATGTATTTAAAGTACTTTGAAATGATTGTACCTGTCAGCCACCTTAAGTGGGCCTTTTCAGCGTGGATATTTAGTATACTTGAACTTTTAGGTCTAGTCGGACTTTCTATTGTAACTTCAAGACGAAATCTCACTTTCCACGCATTCTGCTTTGCAACGTTCCTCATTGCTTCAGAACTCTATATGCTGTTTCAGTGTTATCTTCAATCATCAAGAAGGAAGTCGCAAGGACAATCACATTTTGAGGCTAAAAGTCTACGAGTCAAGAAGTGTTTGACGAACATAGTTATTGTCTCTACCGTTATATTATTCATTGTGTACTATAGGCATGAAACTAAATGTGAACAAGGTGTATACACAATATTTGCGTTAATTGAATACCTGATTATTTTGTCCAATATGGGATTTCACTTGTGTGCATATTGGGACTTTTACGATAGGATTATTGTGATAGATCTATGCAGGTCAGTTATTTCTACTAATACTAGTAAGTTCGTGTGGGACCTCTGATGTAGTGGAACTGTTAATTAGCCAAAGTAATCTTGTTTATTATAGATTTCTAAAATAACTCATTTACAAAGAATACACATATATATTGCACAATGTTACATGTAACTCCATTATACTAACAAAATATTATGTATTTATATACATACGTATTCTATGACTGATACAACGACGATGACTATCAAATCAACTTCTTTAGAGGTCCGAGTGAAACGATGCAATTTGTAACGCTACCTGTACCTGCGCAGTGCGCAGGGAGTATATAATTGAGAACTTGAATTAAGTTTATTGGACCATGTAGCTATTTAACTATCTTATATTTTTCTCTTCCGCTTCATTTATGCCTGAATAATGTTTGTATGTAACCTCAAAATTTCAACGTCCTTTAATGCAGCGCACGACATAATCAATTTGAATGTGACAAAATGTTAATTACTATATTATACTAATGCAACGATAGTATATCAAAGTTAATTGGACATATGTGGTTGTTCGAGTATTTTGTATTAACTCGTGAAATAAACGGTATTTTTCGACCGGAGTAGGCGCACGGTGCTTACAAATATATCATCAATGAATTTGACATAACGCAGGATTATTTAAATCCATTCGTGTATTAGTTTATACTGCATACTACACATCTCATGTTATTGGCATGCATAACAGAATCGGGCATATGATAGTATAATGTGATAACATTATTACTCTAAATATATTAGTAAATATGATTTTTTCCAACGAAGGGTTTCGTTACTCTCAGTAATAAACTAATAAACAAAACTAAAGTAATATTGACAAACCTACTCCTGTCCTCACTGGTGTTATTAACCATATTACAAACATGCATGTCTGGGAACCATATTATTAATGTCATTACAAGGCACATTTTTCCACATATTATCTCCAATTTCGGTTAGTTTTGTATTTGATTTGGAGTCTTGAGAGGTATTCATCCATTCAGAAATCAGAACAAGTCGAGAGGGCTGTGATCAAATTTTTTCTCAGGAATAGTTGTGTTTTACTAGTCCTGGATTTAGGCAGAAAATAGTTGTCGAGCTTGTGTGAATTATATTGTTTTCTAGGTCATCATCATGTTAGCTCAAAAAATCAGTGAAAGTAATAATCGAACGAACCGATTTTTCCTCTTTGTTCAAACAGCATTACAACATTTAGATAAGCTGGAGATAAGCAAAGGTGCAAAGGTGAATCCCGAATGCCAGGGGGAAAGGGAGATTTGGAGAGACTCAATTTCAACTGAATTGTCATCAGATAAGAGCCAATTATTTTTATTTAGTCACACACACAATATTTCTGTGTTAACCTAAGTTTTGTTTTTATAATATACTAAAGATTATACCTATATTTAAAACATTTTGAATGAATCATTCCTTTATACTTTTTGCACATGAAGACGCACGAGAATCAAGCATCAGGCAGCACCGGAAGTTGCAAACTGTGCAAATGATAATACTTCCCTTTATTCCCATAATTGCTCTCATTACACAAAACATTGTGGGATTGCAGTCAGTTCTTGAGTACCAAAATGAGGTTCAAGATTTGGACATGCAAGTATCTATTGCTGGTGATGTTGCAAAGTTGATTTCCCATTTACAGTGGGAAAGATCGGAAGTTGCATTTTACATATTTTTAAATGGCACAACAGTCAGGTTTGCATATATTTATCACTTTCTTTTTGAGCACTTTTGCATATATTTTAAGCACGTAGAAATACGCACAATTTTCTAGATCCAACCTTACGGATCGCTTTGCAACAACGGATGCTGTTCTAGACGAAATGGAATATTGGCCCGATGTTCATACGGGTTCGGGTGGAACATTTGAATCAAAATCGCATTTTCAAACTCGTCTAGAGGAGTTTCGGTGAGCTAAATGACAAAAATAGGTGGCCAGTTCATGTTTATGCATTTTAGTCCATTTCAAGATCTTCATAATTTTAAATCAACTTTCATGCTTCACTTCAACCAAGGAACAAAATTGGTTCAAACACAACAAAAATTTATCAAGTTATTGAGTACTACACGGAAATCAATCATGTTCTTCTGGATTTTTTAACAAATGAAATCAAAGACGCAAACAACTCTAATGCGTGGAGGTACATTGGCATAACTTATGTTTCACCATTCCAGTCTACCATTTTACGAAGGAATATATTTTATTACGAAATCCCGTTTCTGTTGTTCCCAAATAACGTGCAAGGTTTTTAATTTCCTACAAAAATCTGCTGAGAAGCTCTGAAAACTTCGGAATTTCCGTTGTGTACGGCATCAACTACTTTGGAAGGGGCGAGCTGACACCTCCGAATTACATTGAATATATTCGACATGATGTTCTTGGCTACGAATATCTGAATAGCAGCCTTGATATGGCATCCACCGCAAACCAATACTACAAAGGCCTTCACGAGAACCTTGCAAATTTTACTGCTCTTGACAAACTGTAAGCGTTTTATACACGTTTCAAAGATTTCTTTGTTACAATATGTCACAACGTGTTTCATCTTTGCATGCAACGTACAACACGTTCAGTTAAAACTCCACCTTTACACTTTGTAGTTTTGAGACATACATTGTGCACACAACAATTCATCGCATTCATTATGAGGTACTTATGATGTGTGTTGCTTTTGGTATCATCCTAATTACTCACGTTATATATTGATCATTTAGAAGGATCAAAATCCTGTTGAATGAGCGTCAACCATCCAACATAGATGAATCCATTTACTATTTCGAGTCAATGGCGAACTTTATGGTGGAGATTAGAAACCTACAAAGGATGATTAGAACCACGATAAAGTAATTTCAGCTTCCGAGTACACAAAAAAATACTTTCCTTGTTGAAGTCTTGAAGTCCTCTTCCCTTTGTCGTTGATACGTAAAAGTCCTAAATATTGTGTGCGTTCTTACAACTTGCAGAGAAACCGTGAGTGAAAATCTGCGAGAAGCGAACAACGAAGCATTTCTGGCGATATTTATTGTTGTTCTTGTCGTTTGCGTTTCTCCGATTATTATCATATTAGTCCACAAGGCTACATCGACAATCAAGGTGTTTGCAGTCCATCTCATGCAGAAGGCTGATGAACTTCGTCAGGAAAAAATGAAATGTAAAAAGCCGAACTACATAACAATGCAAGATCGTTTGGCGTTAGGTAGTTGAATCATTAATTAATTTTATTACTTTTTGTCATCACCCCAGCGGATCGACTCCTCTTTCAAATGCTACCACCTTCCGTGGCGCAAGAACTCAAGCAAAAAGTGAGTTCCTTAATTATTTATGATTAATTAAGTATATTATAAATAGATTAAAATTAATTTTATGGATTAATTAATTAAAACAGCGGCAGGTTCAGGCACAGATCTATGACCAGGCATCTGTGTACTTCAGTGATATTGTTGGATTTACAACGATTGCAGCGGAAAGCACAGCACTCGAGGTGGTCACATTTTTGAATATGGTCTACAAGCTATTTGATGCGAGAATTGAGCTATTTGATGTCTACAAAGTGGAAACAATCGGAGATGCGTACATGGTATGACGACATACTTCCTTCATCTATATAAAATACGAGTATGAAACTAACGATAAGTTTTTCTCAAAAAATAACTTGATCATTCCAGGTTGCGAGTGGATTACCAAAGCCAAATGGTATGTAAAGTAGGCGTTTTAGATCGCGACATGACATTCAAATACAGAAAACAAACGTACAAAATTTCTTTCAATGTTTTGAAGGGCACCTTCATGCTTTCGAAATCTCAACAATGGCAATTGATTTACTTCGGCAAGCAAGTGTGTTCCGGATACCTCATAGGCCACATGAACATTTGCGTATTAGAATCGGGCTTCATACTGGACCGGTTTGCGCTGGAGGTTTGTTTGTGTTAGCATGTTTCTGAAATGACGACGAGGCAAAAGATATATATATTATCCTAATTACAATAATATCGTTTATTTTACGACTGACAGTGGTCGGGACTAAAATGCCAAGATATTGCCTGTTTGGAGATACAGTGAATACGGGTATGCACATATTTCATGAAAATTATTAAATACGTTTCTAAATATGATAGGATAATCGAGTCATTTGATTTCTAGCGTCACGAATGGAATCGTCTGGACTTCGTAAGTTTTCCGCAATAATACAACACTTTCTAAAATTGCTCATGAATTGATGATATTATGAATGGATAATTTCTCATTGGTAGCACTAAAAATTCACATGAGTAGCCAAATGAAGGCCGCATTAGATGTAATTGGTGGCTTCAGCGTTGAATACCGTGGGCTTATTGACATAAAGGTATATCGCGTCCTTGTATTTTCACCACATTTAATCTGGTTGGTAGATGATGAGTTCTGTGTTTTTATTTAGGGAAAGGGAATGATGGAAACGTATTGGCTACTCGGAACAACGGACGAATTGGAGCGATGCGATACTGTTGATTCCTCACAGAATTTCGACGCTGTGACAGAACCCGCCTTTCTTCATGAACTAAATTAAGGTATGACATAATGACAATCAAGTCGTAAAAATAAGAAAACAACATCAACAGAATAATTTATGTAGAAGCATCTAGATTTTATTAGCGTATGATACGGTAAAGTCATATAATATGTGCACTTATGATTTCGCTAATTGTAACATCAACAAAAGAGGTCGTTTTGTAACTCTAGTAAAAAAACCTGAACATCATAACATCACGGTTGTCTACCGTGTGGGCCATTTAGTAAGCTAAAAGCTAGTGGAAAATATGAGAACGGGACCGGGGAAGAGAAGCATGGCATAATCATTATGATCACTGTTGTGTGCAGTGTGCTGCGCTCCGAGACAGCTATTATTGTCGTACGCATGACAGAGGAAAAGTATATAGTGTATATTGTACTGAATATATATACGAACATGTTACTCTAGTTTATAAGACATGGCTTGAGTTACTTAAGTCTAATTGTAAAATTATGATTATTGTGTATGATGTTATTTGGGATGACTGCATGTTGCACGCAACAATGTCATACCAGGAACAAAACCGTGTTGTACTCGGTTTTAGTAGCTGCACTTCTGCTGTGATGGCAGTAAGGCATAATATGTCGTGGTCGCCGTCTCAGTCGTCAGTAGTGAGGGCGGAATTCGCCCAGCTTGAATTCTTTGAATGTATGCGTTCCACAGTCGGCAATGTCCACTTCTGTCAGATCTTTTGAAATAAATAGAAACCAGTGAAAAGAAAAGAACATAGTTGGCTACTGTGTACCTGTACTTCACTTCACACTCCTTTTCCACGAAGAAGTCAAAGAAACAATTAAGGAAATATTATTACGTATGGCACTTACGTGGCCAGCGAACTTTCGCACACCGAAACAAGCAGGCATTCATATATAAACCTTTGTTACTGGCACAAATAGGGTAACGGTCCTCCTCATCTACTTCGTCGCAGTTACAATATCGCCTGCGCGTTGGCGTCTGCTTAAGCATTCGGATTCTGAGGTCCCCACTCATCATTGATTCCTTTTTAATTTTGAAATGGTGAAATTTGACTTTAGTTAGGACAATAATAATAATAAAAATTACTGTAATCAGGGTTGTGTAGGTTTGTAGGAAAAGAACTTACCGAATCTTTCCATGTGAATTCAGGGTGGTACGCTAAGGACCATTCTGTCAACAACAAAATAAGGACAAAGGACACAAAACGCACCTGAGGATTCATATTTGATCTTGTATTTTGTAAAGGCTTGTCATTTGTCACAAACAAGTTTATACATATTTCCACTCAGATTAATATGTTAGCGATTCCAGAGTCACTGAACTTACACTTCAGCAAACTAAAGTGTAATGAATGAATAATTTATGCGAATGGTAGCCCAAAGGTATTACCGTGCTGCATCACAATTTACAGCTTGAAATAAAATGTTATTTTGGATAATATCTGCTGTAGACTGTCTCTTGGACTGAATAATTCATCTTGTAAATGTTTAAAAACAAGAAGTTTCTGGATGCATTTGAGGATATATGCATATACTCATACATCACATGTGGAAGCAGAGACTGCTGGAAGAAACTCTGTTGTTCCTAACGGTGCATCTCTGAGGTATATATGTACATCCCGAATGCTGAAGTAATGCTCAAGACGGCAATACTTACTTGCATGTTATATGTGAACTGTAACTTGAAGACGGGAAAAGAAATGCTTAGATTGAGCAAACTCATGGGAAAGAAATGCCTCAGAATTATGTAATGCGTCATCTCATCTCCCCTTTTCTGTTTTTCACATCTTCGTAATCCATGGAATTACTTCACAGAGCAAAGAAGTGAAGCATATGCATATTGCATTGGGCTTTGATCGACAGATTTTTCCAAGAAATTTTCGTTACAAGTTGTGGCCAACAAAACTTACAGTCTATATAGGATAATGATTTCTGTGTGGAAGGGCTTACACTAATTGATGATTTCACTGAATTGGATGTGACAATGACTCTGTCTTAAGCCGCGTCAGCCAAAATATTATTTATGCTTCACCATTCCTATCCTCCGCACATAGCGACCTCAAGAATATGAGCATTTGGGAGAGAAGAAATCTCCCATTTTCGCCCCCAACAATTTCCTAAAAATCATTACAAATTACAACATCTACTTCGTATACAATATATGATTAGCAGTGATCAACCTGTATTGAAGAAAATTGAAATTATTATTACTCATGCGAAAATAATAAAATTCCCTTACAAATTCCAAGTTTTGATCTAGAGCACGTCCCAGAAATTGTATAACACCTACATTTGATGTATACTATACTTTGAAAAGTCTAGCTCGTTTTCTAAGGTGGAAACGAAGCGAGAAACAATCAATTTAGAGCAATGACATATTATTCTCAGCCACATTTTTATTAGTGGGTGCTTATTTTCGCTCAAATTACAGGGATCATTGCAAAAAACGGAAGACCTTCACAATTTCCATCTTATCATTAGGATGAAGGTTAGGAGAATCTGATATACTTGTCGATTTTTTATGATCTTCTATAGTAATAAAATATCTTCATATGATGTCGGAGACTGGTATGATAACGACGTGTCTGTCCCGTCGTCTTTATGTTCGTTTTAATGAAAAGAGAACGCGTTATCAGACAGGTATTTCGAAAATATATGGGACAACACTAGTAATCCTATAATTATCAGACTGTCCTTTTTATGTGCGCATCTTTCGAGGTGACCTTTCTGCTATCGTAATAAAGTCATTAATATTGGACCGAAAGTACTACAGAACTCATATGCAATTTACAATACTCCTATAATATTCGAAACGTATTCATGAGATGGTGAGATAACATGAATTTATCAAGAGTCAAGCAGAATTCCAAAATTATTTAAAAAAGATATCGTTGTTTTGGCAGAAAATATCAGAGATTTTGGTCGAATCTTCTTAGGCTTTTATAACGAGAATAGATTTTGCAAAATATCAGCTAATAAAAATAGAAGCTTTGCATGATGTTGTCTTATCGTTAGACAGTTCCTTGTATTTTTTATTTTGTTTCATTTTATTTAATTTCAATTGTTTTGATTCTGTGCGGCGCGTCATAGTGAAAGTGAATTGCAGATGCAAGCGTAATAATACTGCGCAAGAAAAAAACTGTCTGAAAAACTATGAAATCATTATAAAACTTGTAGGTACGTAAAGTACCTCCGACTAAACAACGACACTTTCAGTTTTTGTTAAGCGAGTTTACGCCAGCGACAAATGTCTTAATTGAACTTCAAACACAAAGCGCAGAGTTTCTTCCTGTTGACGAGAAGCACAGTTGGAGTTTTGTGTAGAGACACATTAGAATGCAACGCGTTTGATAAATAAATGATGACGGGTAAGAATGGGCTAGAGCTTTTAAGAGTAGCGAAAATTTCTCTCAAGAAACCATCTTACTACTTTCCGTAAGCAGGCTGCATGTATGAAACGAAAGCAAAAAAATGTTCGTGAAGCGTTTTTTTACTCGTGTGAATAGCAAAATATTTGCATTTGCATAGATATGTTTTGCCACTTTACAGGTGTTAGCAGCATCTCCTAAGTAGTCGCCATACCACGTGGTTATCACAAAAGGCATATTGAAACTTGAAAACTTATGTCTATTGTGTATTCTTCTTGTCACATCCACGACAAATAGGTAAACATCATTAAATCGTCGTTTGAGCAGCGTATATGCAGCTACAATCCAAACAGGTACATGTTATCTACGAAACGAACAAGAAAAGTAGGAAAAGTGACAAACTAGTGTGACAGAAAAGGACAAATTGCAAATAGGTTTAGTACGTTTCAATTTTTTAAACAATTTCTAGTATTATAGCTTATGGCTTGCACTTCTGTGGTAGTAATTCGAAGGCGTTCACTATGCCCCAATTTCTTCGAAAATTATGTCTTTACTCAACTGAATCGTAAATTAGTATGTCAACTTTAAAATCAATGAAACTATTCTGGCGAAATCCACCCACAGGAAATCAAATGGACTCGTGGTTTACTTAAGATGTGCAAATATAAATATATACGCATATGTCTACTTATCCCTACCCAAGTCATCCACCTAAAAAACTGTCCATCTCTCATTTAGAACGTGATTTAGATCATCATATTATTTTCCGTTATTGTTAACATCATTAATACTGTATCAAGCCGAATAAAGCTCTTCTCGTAAGCTACAAAACTATTCGTGTCTGAATGCAAAGAATATGATTTTTGTGTATGTGGCCTGTCGTGAATAGAAAGAAATTAGGAATTAGTTTGAATCGAGCCACAAAAGCTTGTTGAAAAAATTGCGTCACGAACAGATTATTATTAAACTGATTCATCGGTGTACCTTGTGTGGGACAACATAACCATCAACAAGTGCAACCTGCAACGGCATACTTTCTCTGATAAAAAAGATCTACTAACGTACCTAGATATCCATCTTACAATCATTATTACAGAATGAAAACATCATCCACAATTTTTTAAATCAAATGCTTATAATATTATTCGTGCAGAAATAGGAACGAGCAAAATAAATCTTATTACAGCCAAAAGAATCATCTTAATCCCCCTTCGTCTAAGAATAGAACTTTTTTGAGATTCAGATTCAAGAATGCCTAGAAAAGAGGAACAACTGCATCATTTAGAGTTAGAGTCTAAGCAGCAGGAGCAGGATGAGGCATTTTGCAGGCATCCACACAATCCAACATTATTGCACGTTGTGTTCTTCTTGTGTTGCAACAATGGACGGACCGAACATGAAAATGAGAACTTCCACTATTGCGCATTGCAGACATGTGAAATTTTTGTTACAAAGATCTGTAGTATTTGGAAGAGGTTTCTTTTCTGACATGCAAAAATATACACGCACATGATTATCGTTACTATTAATAATCTTGAAAAATCCTCACCTATTCTGTTCTGGTCCAAGCAGACACAGGGACGACGACCGAACTGGCGAGTGCTAGCTTATATTTTCAGATTACAATGCTGCCTTTAATGAATGAACTTAACGACCAAGAGACCTGCAATATTGCCAGAGCGAGCAAAACTCGTCCATCTAAACTCTATTATCCAAAACGATGCCAAAAGACATGAAAAATCTATTTTCTGATGAATTGCTCTGGTGCTCTGCTTTCATTTTTATTGCTGTTACCTTCAGCGTGTAATTTAATGTCGTAGTGGCGTAGTCGATTAGGAGCTTATACTATTGCGCTTAAGTATTTAGAGAAAATACACACCTTTATTATTCGTCGAGTCCATCCCAAAAAATTTCCCGAATTAAATGTAGATTTTTTGAAGTACGTAAGTAATTACATATATTACATGCCTCATGAACTCGCATGTTTTTTTGCATCTTCCATTCGATTGGAGATTAGTAAAACGAATTATCAAATCCATATTGCTCAAGAAACTTTAAAAATTAAGGGCCATATTGTTATGCTGCTGAAGTTAACTCTAAAACGCAGTAGGTAACAGACGACGACCTCGAGCGAATATGCAATAATTAAACAAATCTTTCATGACAATTTTAATTGAAGGATTGTAGAACAACGATTACTCAAATTTTTCTTGGCATCATGTGTGTTGAGATGTATTCAAACGAAAGTTAATACACATTATATGCCTACCATGAATCATGACTGAAATCGCTCAAAAAATGGAAAGTAAAGCATGGCTTTCATAATTTCACTTCTGCGAATGAAAAATGTGTGCAAAAGTACAAATGTGTGTACAAGTAAATGCAAACTTTGAAAATTACACGGCATCCTCGTCAAATGCAGATTTTAATCTGTCACCATATTTCACCACGCACCGGCTAAAACGTTGTGTTCCTGCTGCCTTCAAGTGAACACTTTTTTAAGAGCTTATTTTTTCCACATCTTAGCGGAATACAAAGAGATTAAGAAGCTCTCGTAAGTACCTTAAAGAGCTTACTTTATTGATAAACATTTTTGCTACATTGTGTAAGCACACGCGTTATCAATGCATATTAATTAAAATACTTACAAAATGAGCGGAACAATGCGGATGAGGAGCTTTTTCATTTTTATACGGCGCTGAGTTGAAAAATGAAGAAAAAAACGTTCCCCGAGTACGTTTAAGATTTATTAGAGTGAAATATTAAAGTCGACTGCACTTATAGGAGCGCATAGAGCTCTTCAAGCTTCATTACTGTTTTTTACTTCAACAAAAAGATAGGCGTACTAACCGATTCATTTCCTCTACATAAGCATACAATGCACTTGACGTGCACCACTATGCATAAATATCATTATAAAGTCTTCAAATATTTTTGTGCATCTACAAAAAATATCCATCGTGGGTACAGAGCATATATCATTTACGTGAAGTGAAAGAAAATTTAGGCATATACGCAATCACACATGTACGAAATGAAATATACATTTTTTGAATAGTTTATAAATGCCTTAATAACTCCCCGCAGCTAGTAAATGAACGCATGGTGTTATTTAGAATGAACCAAGAGTGAACTTTTGTTGTGGTTTACCGAATTAAATGGTATGGTAAAATGCTAGCTGGTATACAGTCATAGTCTACTACGGCAAAGGGAGAAACCGAAAATATGTTATTGTTTGGTTGGAGACAGTCGAGTGTGAAATGAGCTTATAGCTCTCCTCGAAGGAACTAATCTCCATATGCATCTCTAGATATTTTTTCCTCTCTGCATCCTTTCTGCATCTCATATTTGAACTAAAAAAGATTCTTGTAATTAGCCCATCTATCATGATGTATGGTCGGAGATGATGAAGATGCCACTACTAACACAACAACATAATAATGCATCATATATGTGCATCTTCACATTTATCGCTAATATTATCGCTGCAATTTTCTCGCTAGATAGATTCTATACGTGCATTTCACCAATAACGCGGGTGCATGCATGAAAATATGCCGGCGATGATAACACTGGTAGGAGGCATTGCATATCTGAGATGAGTGAGCGTATCAATTTTTTGCCAGTCACTCTCTTCATAATGCTAAAACTCATGAATGACTTACGATGAGCCTAGGGCTCAGCTACACATTTCTGTGGTTAAATCTCAGTAGTTCAAGAGAGGAAGAACTCTTTTTTATATATATCAGCATAGTGGCTGTAGTAAAAAAGGGTTCTGCGAGTCAATAACTTGCGCCTTTTTTTCTCGTACAACTCGTGTCTAACGTAAACATTACACATGTTTCACATATAACCTATATCCACTCAACAATCACGTATTTAGGTACAAATAAAGGTGCAATAATGTAGAGAACACGATTCTTACGTAGGCACACATTTTTTCGAATTTTTTGCTAGTCTTCTTTCAAAGATAACTGCCTAATTTTTTTCCTGCTAATCTTTGCAAAATCAAAGGAAATTTTTTATCGTATAGAGCGTTTTGTAGTTCTAAATTTATATCATACGTGTGCATGGCCTAGCGAATCCGGTGGGAGGTTTATAAAAATATATATATTTTTGATGTTAGCGCATTACTCAAATTATGATACATATTTTAAAACGCTATCGGATTCAAAGATTTCAAATATAGAGCATTAAGAAGGGACGTACTCGACGGTTGAATGAATGAGTGAGACAGCGAAATGCTTATCGCTAGAAGTGTAGTAAATTAATACACATTTTTCTGCATCGCAAATTTTCGTCGGTTGCAACGATGAACTCGTGAAGGTGGTGGAACTCAAAACGAATACTTATTGCACTGGCTTTTTTAACAGTGATAAATTTGAACTGCTTAAAAAAGTATGATCAAAATGGAAAGGATGAACGAAGTTGCATGAAAAATATATGGGTAAGTGTTGTGCATAGTGTAAAATTGGTGTGCATCTATGTACCTACCAAGAATAAGAAAGAATCCAACAAACGATGTAAGAAGCATCAACTTACCTTTAAATTTTTCTTGAGTGTAATAACTGTATCTTACCAAAGAAAGCTTTTTTCTGCATCTTCAACATGAGTTTGTTGGCAGATTCATCTTCCTCGACTGTATATCCCATGCTCTGCTCGGCACGCTATATGATGACTGTGAAGAGTTGTATGGAAAGCAGAAAAAGGCATGTGCTTAGAGAGAGATTCTGATGGAGGACCAAAATACGGCATCCGTCATTCATCCCTCAGTGGCCGGCAGACGAAGTTCCTGTGGCTGGCTGAAATAGACCTGCTGCAAAAGATATATAAATATTCAACATGTCGCATCGCTTTAGTCTTAGCCGAGCAAACTAATTTAAGGAGAACAACGCAACGATAGGAAAGTTCATTTTTAATGTGATCGTGCCTTGCCTCATTCTTCTAAAATCATTTGAGTGTTATTATTTTTGAAATAATATTGTGCGAGTTTGAAACTTCAGTTTGATACTGATCTCACAGAGCAGATTCTTATGTAACACACGCAAGGTTGCAAAGGGGGAGATATATTGATATTGCAAAAAGAATGACTGATTCTTATCTCGTCAGAGGTTTGTTTCGAACACAAGTCGTCTTCGTTCTCCCCCAAGTTCATGACAACTTGCGTGCTTCGTGGTTTGATCGTTCTACATGAGTGCGCAGGAGAATACTACGAGCAAAAAAAGTCAACAGTAAACTTGTAATATAATGTCAATTACGTCTGAAGTGATGAGTACTGCCTTTTCCGGTTGAAAAGTGTTTGCGCACACACTCGACACACGAAATATTATTGTTATAAGGTCAACAATTTGTCGTTGTCACTTGATGTTTCCGTGCCGTTTTGTTGTGTGAAGTTTTGATAATTTATCCGACTCGATGAATTTCAAACGATTCTTCCTTACTATGCCATCATTTTACAAATCAAAGCTTCGAAGTAATCTATCCGTGCCAACTAAAAGGTAAGATATTTTTATTGTATTTGATTTTATGACTATTACGAGATTTTGATTTCTTTTCGGCTTCTCTTCTTCATGCATCATAGCACAAGGTACACGCAATCATTCAAGAACAATAATATGCATCTCTTGTATTTGCGCATCTCATCTTTATCTTTAATAGAAAGGATGTATCGAGTTTGCATATTTTTTCCCTGTTTACACCCTCTCATCGTCTCTCATAAAATGTTTCAATTTTCCCTAGACTGAAGAAAGACTGACTGACATGACCAAAGTCAATTAATTATACTAGCTTCTCTAAAAGAACAGCCGCTGTACATGGCTGAATGACTTGTGCTGATGAGCACTCCCTCAATATTCAAAGTGATGAGATGGTGGTACACTAGGGGAAAAAACCACGTCACGGCTCTATTTTCAGCTTGTTCCATTGATTGCAAAATGAGCAAATATCTTATTTCTTTACCTTTACCTTCGCCAAAAGGTATAAAAACCTATATCATATTTTTTATTTATAGCAACAAGAAAAAAAGGCCGAAGATGAATTCGTTCAATACATCCATCACACTGCATACTACTGCATCATTGATTCGTTCAATAAATAACGAAGTCAGCGTCAGCCACAGCGGTTGGCGCTGGGTACCTTGAATGCACTTCACAGCTTGCTCTTGTCTAACAAGCTGCAAACAACAATAGAGAGACTCTCCTTCTAGAGATGAACATATATCGACATTATTATTAACAACTAAAGAATTTAAATTTTTATCGTCATTATAAGATCTTGCTGTGAGAGACATATTCATAACCAACTGTTCAGAAAGAGAGAGAGAGAGATGCTTTTATTAGTTATTAGTAGGTAATGATAATAATGGAATGATGATAGTGACATTAGAGAACACTTTTTATGCTGCATATGCTTCTTTGCTTTCTAGGTTCCTCTCTTCAGAATGGATCGCCCTGGTCTCAGTGTCGATGACGGTGTTCCTTTTCATTCACACACAGATCCTGACAGCTCGCATAGAGGAGATCAAGCAAGAGGCTCTGACGGCTGCGGCAGCCTTCTCAGCTCACGAAAGTAAGAAAAGGAGATATGACAAACAAGTGTGCTCTTTTCTCGTTTTTTAAAACTCATCCAATATCGCGTATATGGTATATATGTACCTAGCCGATGAAAGGCAAGCTCCCTGAGTGAGATGGATTGCCAAGTCTCTCCAATGGCCTGCTTGATTATGTTTGACAGTTTACCTAACGGTTTTATTTTTAGCATTGGAGAGAACTAACACCATTTAGACCAATACTACATGTTTCTCCCCGTAGAAAAAATAATGGTAGAAGAAAGAAAGAAAGAAAAGGTGTGTAGATGGGCATGTATGTTAAGTCCAACCGAATTGAATATAAATATTTTGTGGTAATCATCATAGCGTGAAATCGGACTTCTAATTCCTATGCAGATCTATAAAAAATTCAGTGTGGTAAGACGTGCGTACAGGGTACAGTATATACAATGTACAAAAGTCGCCACAAATCCCACATTACAATGCCTGCTAATTGCGTGCAGCTGTTGAATACACACACATTCGATCGTGACTTTTTCTCTCCAAATGTAATTTTCAAAAGATACGACTTATTATGCAGGATCTGATAAAATAGAGAAGAAGTCCGAGACCGTGGCAGTTTTGGAACGCGGAAAATTCTTGCGCTTATTTAACTTCATCTTTGTATAATATATCAGATTTGGTAATCCTTTGAGAAAATTTTTTATGCAAACTTTTATGGGAAGAGGCGTGCCGAGAGAATCACCTGCACATTTAGAAGATTAAAAAAATATGATGTATAATATGTCTAATCGGTTGTTTTCATCATTACCACATCAAATTCTGTTAAAGCCCTCATAAAAGGATTATTGCTCCTGTTTTTTTTGTATTATTACCGTAAACACGATATTCGGATGTAGTATACGTATTCGTAGTATATTCGACCATCCCATGAGTAAAAGTATATTTAGTGAATGAATTATTTTCTTGTAATGATGATGATTTGAATAGATCACGTATCATCCGCCAGTCAGGAGAAGTCGCGAAGTGGAGATATTCATACGAGTGGAAATAACGCCAAAAATCCTCACCAGTATTCATCAGCTCAACAGAATTCAGATGGTGGTTCAGGCTCCCGCAATCAGCGCTTATCCTTTTTTCCTAAAATCAAGGTAGGTTGTAAACCACATGCTTCTAGCTCTACCTGTCATATCCCATGAAAAATCTCTGCATTTTTTACTCTCATTTACTCCAATCGTAAAGAATATTTATTGTACCAATAAATCTTCTAAGATCGGAAAGACCACTAGAAAAAACAATAATCTAGACAGACATTAGATAACATCATCAATTAGGTATGCGGTGATGACGCAAAATACTTTTTATGCCTCTTGCTCAGCTCCAGTTATTTGGAGTCAGTGGGCTCCTCTCAATAGCACGCATCTTTCACTAATTAATTAGGGTTTTCCTGGTATTATTACGGCTACCAGTCTTTAGAATTATCCTTTCACAGCCAAAAAGTAAAATAAATTTTGATAACATCTTTTTTCCCAATATACCACATCATATGAAATATGAACTGGCCATCGGAGTTGGCTCAGTTCGGTCAGATTAGTAGATTTTTACAGTTTCACTGAACTCATTTTCGTTGTGCTCAGTCTCGTTATCCATTTTCTACTAGAATTGAAAGATAAATAGCGCAGTAAAATGTTTGGTGCGGCCTAAAGTACTACGTACGTGCTATTAAATATCATAATTTTCTTTGGTTAGTGAAACTTGAAACTCCCCAACTCCCCATCATTTTAAAGCTATAAACGACTTTTGAAAAAGGAAGCCATGTGTGTTGAGCTGGGACGAGGGAAAAAAAGATGCGTAATGATAGGCTGTGAGGTAAACGATGATGCTATTAATGCTTTATGGAGTTACGTCAATTTTAGGGAAAACTTCAAAACTTAAGACTTTATGGCCATGTTTGTTATGAAGTTAAAAACTTTTATACACGCGAGCATCCCACAATGAATCGTTTGGATATGTGGATGACGTTGCGAAAGGATGTTTTAGAGAAGAGAACGTGCTATTTATATTTATTTATAAGTAGTAAATCCAGAGTACATGTTAAGATTTCAAAATGATGGTTTATTTCCACAAGAATCCTTTTTATGAGAAGCTTATAATGGTGACCCCTTTGTCAACCATAAACCTGAAAAATCATTCATAGAGCAACCAATAACCGCTGTGGCTGCACTTTTACCTTTGCTGACTTAAGTACTAGTTCGGGGGCTCAGTATTTAAAAAATATAAAGGGTCTCTTGTGTTGTTTCTTTTTCTAGTACAATGCAACGGCATTAAATAATACGCGAAATGCTGAGAAAGACACTTTGTTTTTCAACCGAGTGCCGAAGGTCGGGAGTCAAACGTTGATGGACCTTATGCAACGTTTGTCAGTGATAAATGGATTTGAGTTTCATCGTGATCGGACCCAAAAAGTTGAAACAATCAAGATGACCTATTATGAAGAGGTGCTATAAATAATTTTACAGTACTATTTTTATTGATACTCTTTCTGCGGCGGCAGCAGACTAAGACGCGCATGAAGTTTTCGAAAAATTATTTATTTAGTTTTTGTTGTTTATTTGTGTACAGCTTGTTGCTTTATGGCATTATGTTTCGATTCGAAATATAAAATTGTTACATGCAAAAAACCAAGTGTTTAGACTCTTTCATTTCTTTTCTCGTTTTTAGAGCCGTCTTGCAACAATGGTGGATCTGTTTACTCCTCCATCAGTTTACGTAAAGCACACATGCTTCAGTAACTTTACAAGGTTGAGTGTCTTTTTATATCCTCTTTGATGAAGTTTAATAAGCGTAAACGTAGTACGTGTGTGTTTCTCTCTGTAGTCCATTCTCTCATTTTTCTCTTCTTTGCAGACATGGTTATTCAATGCCAATTTATATGAACATCGTACGAGATCCCATAGAGCGTGTGATCTCATGGTTTTATTACATCAGGGCTCCTTGGTATATTATTGAGAGAAAGCAAGTGTTTCCAGAACTCCCCTTGCCGCATCCGATGTGGCTGAAGAAGGTAGTATTACATTCGTAGTAATTTTGTGAACTGGCCAGAGACCAAGAACCAGGTTTCGGTTGTAATTACACAATCTCATGATTTACAGGACTTTGAAACGTGTGTCATGAATGGAGATCGAGAATGCACTTTTATTCCTGGGGAATACCACGATGGTGTAGGCGATCACCGAAGGCAAACCATGTTCTTCTGTGGACACGATGAAAAATGCGTGTAAGCTTCCAGTTTTTGTTTTAGTTTTTTTTGTAAAATTTATTAGAGTGACCTTGCTTCATTAAAAGACGTCAGTGTTTATATAAATACAACATCTTCATAGTTGAGTGAGGCTATATGGTACAAATCTCAGAATCCAGCGATTTCGACTACGAAATTATCACGTTTGAATCAGGTTTTGGAAAATGTATTATTGTTGAATGAGTATCAACTCTGAACTCAATTGCATGAACGTGTGTGTAAAATGAATGAATGTGAAGAGCTACAACTATAAAACGTGTACCTGATATCCTGCATCCACTTCATCACTTACTTTTAGGAGTAAAAGAGACCATAAATTAGAGGGATGAATTGGTTTACTACATCAGATTTTTTGTTTGATTAGGGAATTCAACGGTGAGTGGGCAATGCAAAAGGCAAAACGAAACGTTGAGCAAAACTACGCTGTGGTTGGAGTCTTGGAGGAAATGGATGTGACTCTCAAAGTATTAGAAAACTACATTCCACGATTTTTTACCGGGGCTTCACAAGTTTATTATGGTAATAACGAAACCATTTTGGCAAAAATATATACATGTTATCATTTCATTTCATTTCTGTGTCTTTTATGCAGATAACATTATTTTCTTGGCTGAAATATATTTTTTGTGCTGAATTTCACCCAAAAAAAATATATTTCATATTTTCCTTAACATTTTTGTATTAATTTTGCTGAAAATTGAGTGCAGCGATATAACTTAATTTTTTTTATCTTCCTTGCCATGTTTTGTAGATAACGTATCGTCAATGGTAAAAATCAACAAAAACATGTACAAGCCACCAGTGTCAGAAGAAGTGAAGAACATCCTGAGGCAAAATTTCACTCGGGAGATTGAATTCTATGAATTTTGCAAACAAAGACTACACATGCAGCATGCTGCACTAAATAATTTGTGATGTTTTTACATGTACTAACTAAGATGCGTCTACGAATTCGTCGTCGTGTTACAATTATTATTTTCGTTATCCTTTTTGTGAAGAATGGTGCTCCTACTAACTTCAGTTCCTGTGCATTAAGATAGCGATTTATAACTTCCCGTTTAAATATGTGACGTTGTGGAGGAAGAGGGTCTCGAGCGGCACGCGCAGTGTGGTGATTGTAATTTATGAATATGTGTATCCCAGTTTCTAGAAATATTATCCCGATTGATATCATTTCTCCTTGCATTTAGCCAACCAATGTAAATGTAATTTAGTTTTAGCTGTTTGAGAGGTCTTACATAGAGATACTGTAGCTAGCACAATATTCTTTGTAATGAATCGCGATTTTAATCTTGTTTAACCGTCAACCAAATCGTATGCGATCCGGAGTTTTAGCCTATGCATTACATATTCGAAGAATTTATAACGTGCATAAGATTTCATATACCGCAGTTACCACAAGTTTTATAAAAGTATATAATTCTAAAAGTGTGTTTAATAGTTACCTACATATATTAAGTATAAGTATATATTGCTGTAAAAAAATAATCAGAAAACAGATTCATCATCTGAAGTCATTCTCATTATTCAGTTTTATTGATTTTATACATAAGTCAGCAGGTGTTTTGCAGAGTTTAAGAAAATAAAGTCATTTCAAAGATAACTCTCGTATATTTATTTAGCAGTGCTCAGTTCTTTTTTAAAAAATAAAATTTGATTTTCAACCAAACATAATTAATTCCTTTTAACTAATTGCCCTTGGTTTATGAAGGCCACTAAAACGAGAATCCAGTTTTGGAGAGTGCAGCAGGTCCACTTCGCCCAGTTTCTTGTGCCTTTCATTTTCATGCGCGTGGAGTTGATACGAGTTTGAGATTTTTGATGACTTCCTTGTGTCTATCGCCGTTAGAAGTTGGACTACTTGACTATAACGCACATGGAATATCATAAATAAATAATTAAACGTTCTATGATTATGGAGACTAACGATCTATCAGACCTAAGAAGTGTCGAATTTTTATTTTTTCTTACCTGTGGCGTGGAGGAATGTAATCACTTGTGACCAAAGCACCTCGAGTTGATGTATAATTTTCGCTCTTGCTCGAGTCCATTTCCAAATGTACATGACTATTGCTTCTATTTTCAACCACTGTATAATGCCCCACCCCCAAGTTCACAGAGAGCAAAGAGATATCTCTATAATTCCCCTCGTCCGAGAAGCGTTTCCGCTTCCCAAACTTCTTCGCAGCAAAGATCAGTGCATCCGCGAGAATGTAAGGCAAGCTTGGAACGACGACGGTGCCAAATGACAGCTCGCGTGAGGAATGGATTGTCAGAGTAAAATTGTAGAATTTTTCGTTTGATTCTATTGAAAATCCAGTGATACAAATTATTACCATCCAAAGGAAATATTCCAGACATAATTTCATATTATGAGAATTACCATCAGTGGTCCAATGTCCAAAGGAAAATGGCAGAATGTAGTAACGTCCTTGAGAGAGCAGCAAACTTGATGTAACGCATCTTTTCTTAGTACTAGGCGCCATTTCCACTGGATGGATAAACTTCTTTTCATTGTCATCCAACTTATATACCAAGAAACCAATATCGGTCAGATTCACTGTTTCTCGTGAATTTCTGTTAAGTAATCCAAAATAAATTTCAATAATTGTAGATACAATAAAATTACAATTTTGTAGCTTTTAAGCATTTGTGTAGTGCCGTTACCGTTTCGAATTCTGATAGAGGGAAACGTCTATTTCACAAGAACTTCGGCAACTCAGTTCAAAGCAAGGCTGACAGCTTTGGTCGGCATATGGGGGTAAAATGCCATCCATACTGTAAGTTTTCCACCCCTGTCTTACTTTGCATACATCTAAGCAAGAGTAATACCTAAAGTCAATGAAAGGAAATTAATGTCAGTTATACAATTCAGAATTATATGGTTTTAATGGAACATAATGGAAGAATTATATCCGACGTACTTCATAAAGTGTTGGTAGCTCATCCAGAAAATTCCCTGTTGGGATTGATTTGGTGATAGCTCTCGTCGTATTGCTGGGGTCCATAGAGTTGAGTCATCAGCCCAGTCACCTTTCCAACTAAATCTGCCCCAAGGATTGCTGAGTTGTATCAGTCTATATAAAATTTGTTAAAATTAGTAATTCAGCAAAATGTATGGTGAATACGTACATAAATTGAGAATGCACCTGTTCGTACCTGTTTCCATCAATGGCAACTACCTGAAGAATTGAGTATACATGATTTGTTACAAGTCCTTTCTTCTCATAAAGTGACTCCGCAACTTTTGACGATGTTATTGTAGCACCCATGAGGAATTTACTGGAGGAAAATGATAGAAGTCTACCCCACAACAATTCACGATCAGTTTCCGTTTTCTAAACAAAATTAATGGACCGTGTCAGATTCATAATTATTCCAGTCGTTAAATAAATATTGTATTTCCCATACTATATGGAAATATGTAAATAAGAAAAAAATAGCGATGAAATGAAGGTACCAAGTGTATTCGTTCGGACACAAAACCAGTAAGGTAATTCAGACCGTCCCATATACTCCCACTTTGAAGAGATTCATAACTTCCATGCAACTTTGCCATTGCTTTCTCTATCAAAGGCACCCAAAGTTGCTTTCTCCGGCACTGGAAATTACATATACATAAATATTCATGAATGTTTTCTCTATACGATAAGTTGAATGCTTAGTTGCATTCGATGCATTTCTCATTATTTCAAACGTGATCATTTGAATTCATAGTAGCTTACACTGGAAAATACCAGACGATGGAAAGAGTCACAAGGTAAGAGGTCATCAACAATCACATCAATCCAATTTCCATCCTTAAACAACCGAATGGCATAAACACCTGCCGAATTGATTTCCGTTGAAACAAGAATCTTTGAGAGTAGTTCCTTTCTCTCTGCTATCAGAGCTAAGGCTGCTACAAACCAGCAATTCCCGAGTTCGCCTGTGATTAATTCATACAAGTATGATAATAAAACTCCATGGATTGAACATAACATGGATCGATGTAAATTGAAATATTAAATGTTCAAAAAATCCTTACCTTGGCAGATATCTGCTGGACGCGGATCATTTATCAGCACCCATTCTTTTTCAGTTCCTGCAAACCGAATCTCCTCTGGCCGCTGCCAACGGGTTACGGTGTGCACACCTTTGTGAAACTGGCTGCCATCGTGAGTTTTGGTCTCCTCCTCATTCTGGCCATTAAACAGAGATGATTTCTCCGCTGGAAACTCTTTATCGGTGTATTTTACACTTAGTCCAGCACATTTTTGCAAAATCTTATCATATCTTTCCCTGGTCGCACTCTTTTCAATACCTTTATCCGTGCACTGGTCAATGTATTTGGTACTAGTAACATGGTCGTCAGACACGGGTTCGTGAGTTTTGACAGTTTTTGAAATAGGTTTCTGATCCCGACTTTTATTTTTTGAATTAGGTACACTTTTGATAAACAAGGGATGCTTGTAGTATCCCAAATGATGTTTTAGCAACATGGTTGGGACTAATTTTTTCAAAAATTGTTAAATGTCAATTTTTGAAACTCGAAAGTTCAGAAGTGAAATTGGTTTTTGTCTGGTTTCGATATACCGTAATTAGCACACGCATCGGGAGACCGAAACTCCTCGGATGATGTTCAGTTGAGAAATGAATGAAAATGTGATGTGCATTTCAGGACTGAAATCGTACGTTCGTTGATGATTACTACGTTTACAAACGCATCCACGATGAGTATGAATCGCAACGCCTCATTCACCGTTCCGTTGATGCTTCGCTCCAGTTGGCTTCTTGGTTATGTGCATATATAATTCATGTATTTGTTACATACGCTTGGGGTATGAAATCGGAAATGCCACAAAAAATGTAATTTGGAGTCGTATGTACATGGTCCGAGTACGAACTGACGGTGAGAATTAAAAAGTACCGTAGTCATTTTTTGTGCTGAGATTGAGACACTGACGCGTAGCGTGTAGGTAAGATCCGTTTTAAACGAAATGTGGAGCCGTCACTAAAACACATAGAAGAGCAATAATATATGTTCACAAAACCTGTGTGATTGTACCCTCAGGTTCTTCAGGTTGTCACCGTTGACTCATCAAGTCCCAAAACAAATCTGTGATTTGAACGTGTACAAGTAATCAAAGAAAGATGACTTTGCTGAATTTTAGGTCATTATTGTCTCCACTGCATCTTCGGCCCCAACTCGCAAACGAAAATGTGACGATGTTTGTGCTACACTTTCAAATCACTCTGCAGGGCGAAAAAAGGACTCTAATTACTTCCATGACGCATTTGTCCAGAAGAACGTTTGCAAAAATTGATTGTCTTTTGTGGTGCACCAGTCAACAAATGATCATTGCTCAGCACCTTATGCCTCTGCCTAGGTCTTTCACCTCAGACGCCGCGAGTCGTTCGTGTTGACTCATGCTTATACCGTATGGCAGCGTGAGAAACAAACACAAAAGAAGAGAACGTAAAGTAGCCACTTCAACATGCCTGCAGGAGACAAATACATTACACATGCTTATGCACTGGCAAAAAACCGGATGTACGGATATATGTATAGAGATTAGTGAGATGATACAAAAGCTTGCAGAAGTGTCTGAAGAAATGTGTTACAAAAACAACGCTGTGAATCTTTCACAATGCTTTGTCATTCATTACCTTTCATTCAAGCCGGTACAATATTGCAGTGGCGGACTTGGTACCGTTATATCTGTACTTCCGTTTTCGTATGGTGCGGCAGTGATACCTCGTCATAGTAAGGTTTAAACGTATACTGCAATGATTTGCAACTTCCAGAATGAAAAAGTGGTTTATGTACCTGAAAATCAGGTAGTTCTGAGTTTGATTGTACGTAGATACGAACTACATAGCGTTTTCAGGAGCACCCGACCCAACGTTCGGTTTATGAATAAGTTGCAAGGAATTTCGGTCAACGAAAAGGAACCTGATTACTATGATAATAAGACCGATTGGTGGGAAATGAGTTGAAATGAAATGAGTGAACAAACAAGTCCAACCATTACCCATAAATAAACCCTACGAATGTATTAGTCATCCTCCCGCTGCCCGTTGATGGACTTATTTTATACCGATGAAATGAATAGAAACTAATCTTGAAATTCAATTCGAAAATAATTGTGCTCACTCACGAAATTTAATTGGCTAAAAATATTAATACATGCTTCATATTGCCACTATAAATTAGATAAAACTTTCATTTTTGTACAAGATTTATTACATGACAGCTACAAGTATTTTCTGGACCCTCTTGAAAATTTTGTATTAAGTTCTTTACTTTTTTCAATGTACTTCTGTTTATCGTCACTTGACATACCACTTATCTTCAAGTCATTGTCTCTGTCAAAAGGCTTTCTTTCTGCTTTTACCTCGGTTTTCTCCTGAAAATAATTATTTAAAAATAAATCAAATACATCTCATATATTATTTCATATTTTAACATACTGAATGCGAATATACAGAAACCAATTAATCAGAAATAATCAAACTTACACTTTTCTTTTTCATCTCTGTCTGATGAATTTCAAGTAGACTTTGTCCCCTTTTCTTCTTCGTTTCAAAGTCCTTTTTCATGCTATCCATTTTCTGATCATAGTCATCAATCAATTTTTTCTGTATTTCTGCGTCTGCTTCCCGTGCGAACATTGCCTCCTCATCCTCCTCCTCATCCGATTGCTTCGAGTCTTCTGGCGCCCGGGTCAAGAATTTCCTCGGTCCTAGCCCCAATCCAGGAATTATTCTGTTTTTTGGTGGAACCAACATCCACTCCTCCCGTTTAGGCTTTTTACTTTCCGACCCTCCCAAGAATGACGACCCAGCGGCACGACGTTGTGCTTTCGGATGATCTGGTGGTAATGGCCCAATTACTTCAGAATCCGAATCAGAGTCCGACTCTTCTTCGTGAGATAGTTTTCCTTCTCCCTGGTTATCTTCGGTGGTGTGGCCACTACCACCAGCTTCATTTTCACCCACCACCTTTTCCAGTTTCGCCCGCAGTTCCGGAGGTATAACAGGGCCAATCGTACCACCACTCTCGGATGGTTTCGATTTCGATCCTGGTGGACTTCAAAACATAATAAATGCAACAAGTGCCACTACGGCATCAAGAATAACATTAAATACGCAATTATCATAAATCCAAATCCGCAGTCCACAAAACCAAGTGCACAACAGCCCATCACATTTCACACTGAAATGGAACGCCAGAATCACCTCTCACCAGGTTTCATCAAGGAAATTATAAATATATAATTTACACCATTAAAATCAAATTTTTACTCATTAGAAGAAGCTGCTGCTGGAGCTGGGGTTTGTTTGAAACCAGGTGGTAATGCTGGCCCATAATAATCCTCGTCACTCTCAGAATCTGAAGAAGACATCTTAATACACTTGTGATCAATGCAACTCTTCAAATTCAATACCACAAGCTACAGTAATATTATTACTTTTTTAAATCTTGACACAGTAAACTGTTAACTTTATTACTGTTTTACTGTTGTTAGTAAACAAAAGCTAGAAATCGTGAGAAGAGCTTTCAGGTTTTTAGTGTGCAGATCACTAGATCAGCATGAGGAAGGCAAATAGACAACAACACAACTTGTCTGCCATTCGCGCTTATGCATAAACGCTCTCGATGAAGTCCTGAGCTGAGCATTTCCCCGTCACCCCGTGTCTTGAAGAAATTAAAGGTATTTCGGCATGGGCAATATTGGCATGTGTGCAAAGGAATTTTTTTGTGCTCATTTTAGGGCTCAATTTGTTCATTGTTCTTCTTTTCTTGTAAATTTTGGTGACTGGTGTCATTAAGTTTATGTTACTGCTCTTCTCAGTAATTAAAATGTGTCAAGCTTCTCCATATGAAATGATGTATGATGCATGATGGGAGTGCTAATGCAACAAAGTAAATGTACCTTTGCAACCATATTTAAGAGTCAATCCAACAATGAATATGACTTTGGACACACCGTTTTGAAAACGTTTCACTTCATGTGAATGTTTTACATATCATTTGCTTGTTACGAAATGCGTTCAAGTGACCTTTTAATAATGTTAACCTACGACCCGTAACTATTTGCTATACATACTTTAAGCAATGTGCTGACGAAATTATATACTCATAATTTTTGGACATTACGCTTTGACTATGGCATATAGTCAAAATTACTAACGATAAGACTGGCACAGAGTGGTCGTATTTGTTCACTTCGTCTGAAAGACTTTCTTCAAAAATAAGTTTCTTCACAAAATTCATTTTAGTCGCATTCTGGAATTTAGGTTCGCAGTAGAAGTTTTTCATAAGGTGCGAAATTTTTAGATTCTGTTTAAAAGTTGTATTATTTGCATTAAACTTGTAATACGTGGCAATTTTTTTAATTCGGTAGTGAGTTTAGTATTATCGTACGGGAAGGCCATTTTTGTTAAAATGGCAAGCATGACCAATAGACAGCAACTCCAGGTTCTGCGCACGCAATATTTTGAGAACGGCAGCGGGGACTCTGAGTCGGACTCCGAAACTGATTCAGGAGAGGTCGAACCAGTGATGCCACAAGAGCACGAGTGGTTCATGCTGACACATGCAGAAATGGAGTATTGGATGGCACTGAAGAATCCGGAGAAAATTCCTCATGGATTTTTAACGGCAAAGGAAGGAGTTCCATGGGTTGCGAATTCCATTTCTGCAGGAGACCAGATATTGTGCTGTGCACCAGCGGTGTACAGTCCATCCGATTTGTTTTTGGGAGTTGGCGATGATTTATCCAGCAACATTGAGATGATTTGGGAAATGACGTGAGACGGTTCTAAATTTATTTACGTTATTTATCACACTACATCTCAATAATTTATGCCAACAAGCATTTGCAGATTTTGTACTGAATATTCATGTTCCAAATTTATTCTAGTGACGCGTATCGTGCCCTGGACAAAGATGAGAACGGTTATTCTTGGATTGCTCATCCCGAAGCCCTTCAACCAGGGATGTTTGTTGCTGTTTACAACCGCGAGGAAAAGTACTGGTTACGAGGACGTGTCATCAGACAAACTACTTTCGGAGAGAGAAAACATTTTATGGTAACACCAGAACATCACATATTTTATTAGAAAATACGTCTCACAAATGCTATATGACTGCAAGTAATGCCTCTCCACTGCACATATTTTTTTAGATCCATCACATTGACATTGGAGACATGGTCGAGTACTGCTGTGGGGAGATCGCATACTTGCTGGAGGAGTTCGCTCGGAAGCGACCCTGCTACGCGATTCGGTGTCGGCTTCAGTTGAGCAGCTACTATGACCGCTACCATTCTCGGCTTGAAAAGTGGAAGAAACATGTTCGAGAGTACTTGTTCCATATGCTGCGGAAGCGAACATTTTACGCGAAATTCGTTCGTCAAACTTCGCAACTTCACGATGTAAGAATCTGAAATTTGATGCCGATTTTTTCTTTCAACATTTCGTACATTGCTTCGAATTTAAATTTGAACCCTTAACCCTTTTTTCTGTAGGGGGAAGTCGTTTGGGAAGTATCCCTTGAGAAATTTGAGGTGCCGCATCCTACTCTCTTTGGAGGCCGTTCAATTCAGGAGGAGATAATTCAGAACACCATGGGCAAGTACATCGATGATTGGGAATAGTGGATGATGAGCACCCCTGCATGAATTTCAGTCGTAGTGGCTTCTGAAGGCAATGAACTATGAAGATTTCATAATTATGTGATGTCCGTCTATTATAATTTAAGTTAAAGCTACTCGACTGATTTTCTACATATTCATATACTTACAATTAATTAGGCCTTTTTCGACTAGTATGGTTTGGTGTGAGGTGTTGTATCAAGTATCAGCCGTGCTTGAATAGTAGTATAAGTATAACTCCTTCTTCTAATAATGAAAGTAGTTGTGTCAGAAAGAGCAACCGCAAATATTGAAGCATTTACGAAAACTTGTTGTTAGCCATATCGGTATGTATGCATGATGATTTTTAGACCCAGTTTCCGTTATGTAAAACTTTTCTCTTGGCACATTGTGCCCGAACTCCAAAATAAAAATGAATTAATAATCTTAAGTACAGCACATTCTTATACGTCTAAAAATATGTTTAGATATTTATTCACATATATACACAACGTTCGACAGCACAGAACAGTAGCACAAACATCTTTGGAAGATTTTATGTAATATCGGTAATTCATACATAATACCTGCATAACTTTGCTAAAATGAAAGTAAAGTCAGCGCCATTACAATTTATAATTCACACAAAAATGTACTTTGGCCATATCGTATGAGGTCATGAAGTTCCAGTTCACCCTTTTTACTTTTGCAGAGAGGAGAATCGGCGTTTTCCCTAGCGTATCGAAAGATAAAAATGTTCTGTGTCACAATCAACTACAATTTAATTTGTAACAATTTGCACTGTCACACCACTCAAAACTATTTGCTAATGAATATTATGAATTAAAGTACGAACATGCAATATAACCTCGTAAGACACACATTTGAAATATGTGCCCCATTGAATATGAAAGATAAAAGTTTTGGCATTTTTACTAGCAAATACAACGCATGTACGAGTAATCTATATTACACTCTAATATCGCTAATCGTTGCATCTACAAATACCACATATGTATCTCTATTCTATACTGAATATACTGACTCAAACTTTATATTCCAATAAATTCTTCACATCATATGTAAAACATGTAATCTCCTGCATTACGAATAAATCATTTGAGGTGTAAGTTCTAGCTCCTTACGTAAGCATACGTATGTAAAACTACATGTAACAATCATATATGTATATATATAATGTAATGTAACGAAATAATTGCTATTATCTTCACTGAGCACATGGGAGTACATATTTACCACTTTTGCAATAATTTGTGGTGGTACTTAATGTATGAAACAGACACAGCTTAGCAGGTACCTCCAGTTGAGTTACTTTCTGGAAGAAAGTCCAATTTTCTCTCAAGTTTAAAACCTTCTTCTCTCTCATATTTTTAATGGTGCGAATTTTAGAACGTGACAGTATAATGCACATAACCACATTCATTAAAAACATGCAAAGAATTTGGTATCTGTGATTTAATTGTGTAAGATTGCTGTAAAGTAAAACAAAAGTCAAAAAGTGAAAACAAGGGTAGTAAATTGTGTACGCAGGGAGGTGTTATTAATAATTATATTGGCCTATTTGTTCTGGACTTCACAAATGTAGTTTAGATTTTAGAATTAATTACGAATAATCATGTGTATAGGATCAGGATGTATATTGTAGGTTTTTCATAAACATGTTCACAGACGATTCATTGCACAGCTTTCTATCAGGTACACTCTTTAAGAAGCTTATCTTCACTAACAACTACACAACATAAAAATGTGCCGCATTGACGCAATAAAAACTTAACGGGTTTCGTCAACCTAAATATCGTATGTACGTAGTTTACACGGCTCAATACGCTGCCTTTGTGTTGGGGTTGACTTGATTGATGAAATGTGATTGCATTGAAACGATTTTCTCCGTTATCCAATCTCTTTTGATGGGCTCAGTTTCAGTAATATTTGTATGTACTGAGTTTTTAGTAGTTTAAGTTGAAAGATTAAGCGTAAAACGTGACACAATTCCTGTGCACATTTATTTGTGTAATTTATAAAATGCTTTATACTTAAGCTACCCGCTGCTAAATACTATATACGTTTGAGATCTTCAATTATAATGATTGCATCCGCTCAATCCTCCATGACATTTTGGTCTTTTAACGATTTCTAAATTTGCTGACGAGCTCATGATATCAGATAGATGCAACGTGACAATTTACGTTTATCGTTACAAGTTTCTCCGTTTCACAATGATTAGAAACAGGGAACCACTTAAATCTGTCTTCATATCATGAACAGTCAGTATAGTAAATCATGTAGAGGATATTGTGTGTAACACCGTTCCTTGTTGAGGTGTCTACACGAGTTGACGGGTGTTTAAAGAGCTGTTACAACAACACCGTTATCCTGAACAAATGTTTCATTGACAGACGCAACGGTGACCATGTCAGAGTATCCTGGTTTGAGTAAACTATTTTGTGATGCGGGGGTTAGTCGATTGCCAATCAAATTTCCAGCCTCATTCGTCTGCACGAGAATTGCGTTGAAGTTGCTGTGGAGTGCGATGAGGTTATCTGTTGCCTCAGCATCCCCGTCCGACTCGTCAAGATCAGGTATCAACTGCGATACGGGAACATTCGATGACAGCGGTGGTGACGGTTGATGAATACTGGATGGTTGCATCATTGTACTGCGGGTTATACTTGTTCCAGCAGTTGTCAGCTCTTGACATGTGGTCCCAGCGTAGGTTGCCGACGTCAATGGAGCACTGGGTTTTCGTGGACGTCTATACGAGCTACCCTTCCTCCGAGGAAATATCGAATTCTCATTATTCACCGTTGTGTTGTTGAAATCCTGTGAAACCACACAACGAAAAGTCCGTCAGTTTCCCTTCGTTTGCACAATACAAATATCATCTCAAACAATAATGTTTTGTGACCTACCTTGTTTGTTGCACATGAGCATGCTTTCTTGAAGCTCTTCTTGAAGTTATCGGATAAAAATGCATAAAGGATAGGGTTCATCGCGGAATTGGAGTAGCTCAGGCATCCAGCCAGGAGGAAGATGATTAATACAGTGCCAGAGTGATTGGACTCATGTGGTATAAATATCAAGCCCATCTGAAATGAATCATTTAATTAATTTATTTGATTATTGGGCTACTTCGTCTGGGGTTTCTTTATGAGTTTCTAAGAAATTGAGTACATTTTTATGGGAAGCTTTGCAAGAGTTTTGTGGGAGCACTTTGTTGTATAATATGCCTTTCTCTCTCTCAACTTTCTCCAAGAATCACAATGAATATTTTTCACTACGCGTCCTTACCCAAAAATGCAATAAAGGCTAGAGTATTGCCCCTAAAATGTGGCATCTTCACGGGGTAATATCGCAGAAAATTTGGGTAAAAGAGTAATGAATGTGATGCTGAAGCCACGAAAAAGTTTTTTTTCTAGAGCCCATTTCCATAATAAGGATTAATAGAGTTGGTAATAGACCTTTATAGATTGTGAGAGGGAATAAGAGAAAGTGCGCCCTAGTTGCTAACTGTTGGCAGAATGCAATTTGCATATAGTTACATATAGTACCTGTGTAACCCAATAGGGAGCCCAGCAGAGGAAGTAGACAGTGACAACGGTTAGAACAAGTTTGGTAACTTTCCGATGAGACTTTTTCCGTTCCTTGGCTCGACTACTTTGTTGTTGGATTTGTTGGATATCTTTGTCCCCAGATTTATTGGAAGAGTGAGGTTTTTTCCTGGGACCCACAGTTCGAAGTCGTCGAATGACCAGGATGTAGAAGACGAGAATCAGAGTGAGTGGAAATGCAAAGCCCAGCACAAATGAGTACACCATGAATATCCTGTCCCCGCTCATTGTTAACGACTCGGGCCAAAAGATGTTACAGTTGATCTAGGAAATGGAAGTAGAACGATAATGTCATCATTTTAAAGAATTAGGTATTCACTCTGAGAGGAGCATATTTATAGGAGGAAACAGACATCTTTGTTATAATTCACGAATCCCATAAGCATACTTAAAACGTCTTTGCATTTTCCAGAAACTAGGTCGACGAACCTATAATGGTGTACGATGTTATACACAATAATGAATTTTCCAAGCACAATAGTACATGCCTATAGGCTCCTTTCTTTAAAACTAGCAACTGCGGACATTGATTTGATACAAAGACCAAAATCTAGGAAATACGTTTCTTCCAAAATTACATCTCATCGCCTGTATCATTATGACAATCTTTCGACAAAAAGAGACTGAACTGAGAATCCAATTTATAATCAGATTATGAATGTGCTCATCACATACACCCTTCCAGGGTAATTTCCTGGTATTTTTGCAAACACATATATTGTATCTTGATCATTATATCAGCATTTAAACCGGAAGGAAACGGGTAAACATACACTTACAGCAGCAGAGAAAGGGGAGGAAATGTGTGCGAGAAGCGTAATAAAATTTTATTATAGGATTCCAAAAGGCAATGAGCTAAACATAGGTACTTTCATACGTTCATATAACTTCTAGCACTATAATTTCATGTACATTCTTTATATTTTTTCCTTCCTAAATATTTCTTTTGAGAGACTCTGAGAATTCTATAGGATAGTCTTCACGCAAGTTAAAGTGCCTTTCCAAATGGCAGACAGGTCTTGTGTTTAGTGCACATAGGCTTCCATTTTAATTGACGTTGTGTAGAATAAGATTCGCTTTCAAGTTTCCTCTTCCTCCTCTAGTCAAAGGAATTCTCCAGTGCCAGATCCAACCGACTTTCATTTTCATACACCATAAAAACAGGGAGGGAGGGATGTAGATAGAAATGCGTTAGTTTGCATGGACTTTGCGTACGCTAATGAATACTTTAGTCGAGGCATGGATTTTGCATGGCACGTCGTGGTGATGGTATTGTGTACAATACAGGTTATATACGGAGTTGTGAACGACCAGCAGTACAAATAAAGCACACATCTGGGTCTCGGGGAGAAAATTGTATTTGTGTTTGAACGAGAATTCAACTGAACCATAAAGGCAGAAAAGTTTCTTCTCATTAGCTGCATAGAGTTGTTTTCAATGCGACGCGCACGTGCTAACTGTAATCCATTGCCTTCGTATTTTTTTACCAAGTATCATAATTATGCATTGTGCCATTAAGTAAGGAGGAAAGTTTCTCGGGTGAAAACTCTCTCGTAATGTGTGCAAACAGTAAATATCGTATATTTCACACCTGCACTACTAATCGTACGTTACACAATAATCATGCATTGGCCAAAGGTTGTAACGTAATCTAATTATAGTTTTATGCATTATGAACTGGAATGTGTGATTTTGAGCAGAAAACGTCATTATGTAGTTAATGCCCCACCACAGCAGTTTATGTAAGCAGACAATGGATAACTTCTAATTGCACGAGCGCAAATAAAAAATCCAGGAAGGAATTTGAGTGAAAAAGTTTGGAGGGAGAGCAGGCCTGATTAAATCTTATGCTGCGGTTCTATGCTATGCATGATGCTATTATCTTTGACGAAGAAAAGAGTAGAGAGAAGCTCCGTTTCTGGGAAATTTATTAGGTTATTATGGTCGTCGTTTCATGAGGTCTGCTGCACTAAATTTCCTCCTCTACACATTCATCGCATGCATACAAGAAAACTTTCCCTTTTTGCATTCTCCCCCGAAAATAGTTTTCAACTTTCCTTCCGAGGAATTGAGTAGATGAATCAGCAGGAAAATTAAGTTTATTTGCAATGAAATTGTGAACTTGTTAGATTCCATCCTCATCATATACAAAAGAGTGCGTTGTGCTCACAGTCAACATAATGAAGCTGCAGGACGCACCCACACGACGATAGCATTTTGTAAGAAATTGAATTGTCAAGTGTGCACAGTACAGAGTACAAGAGTACAATGCTAACTCCAAATTTCCTGAACCGGAGCATAATATAAATACATTCACTTCGGACATGTAGTACTATTTTTTCAGCTGCGTACATATGATTGAACGATTCTGTGAAAGCATTATTTTGTTATATTAGAAATTTAAATTCAAGGTGAATCCCGTAAAAATATTGAGTAGGATTATTGTAATATTAAAGTATAAATATACTTGATTTTTGAAAGGCTTTCAACTTTTAGTGAGATAGTGTCAACGGTTTTACGCCTGTGGCATAAAGCTACGAACAAGGTTGAATTGAATTTTTGACATGAAAAGATTTTTTTGCATGTTTTCGCCAGTCGCGTTTGTCCATATGCGTACTTATGACCTTGAAACGTTCCTTGTCGAAGGTGGTGTCAGCAAAATGAGGGTACTCCCGAAGCAAAAGTTTTGCTGCTCAAATGCACGAGAATGTCAAACGCTTGGGTGTAAATAGGTGGCAAATCAATTTAGGCGGAAAATCTGTGAGTGAAAGTCCGCGTTGGCGAAATTGTCACCATCACCATGCTTTATGGATGTTTTGGATAGAGACGTTGCGTATGAAGGTTGCATTATCCGCAACAGGATGTGCCGCTCTTGTGTTCCTAATGTCATATATTACAAGTTGGGAAGGAAGGAAACGTTTTTGGTAATGACAAGCTTGCATTTTCCCTCAACACTCATTTTTACACATGCATAATAATAAAGCATGGAAAACACCCTTCAATCATAGTGTGTGCGATGATGTTATCGTAGTATAATATGTAACACTCACTTCACTTTTCCATATCATAAGCTTATACTATGTGTGCTTACCTTGTTGTCAATTTCCAGAGTGTTGGCATACATGAAGATGGGAACTATGAGGAGGGCTGACAGCGTCCAAGCAGTTAGTGCGACAACTTTCGCGATAAGTGGTGTCCGCCATTTGGGTGCATTTATCGGATGACAAACTGCCAAGTACCTATCAAAAGCATTAATGCAGAGTCATTTAAAATTCATGACATGAAAGAGTTCTCCTGTAGACACGTTATCGTCAGGTTCACAGGAGTGTATTGAACCACTTAAATATTACCCTAAATTTCTATATTTTCATCACCCTCTGATAGCCATTGTGTTCAAATATCCAACAAATTCATTCTTCTGGGTTTGGCATGAAAGTGGCTGGAAGCATTGAGTATGCTGAGGATGGTCACGTTTATGTTACGACAATGTCACTTTCACACAGCGCCTATATAATTTAACCTGATGATGCCACAAACCATTTTGCATGACTTACGCCACGCCACAGCTGCTTTCTCTATATTGTGTACAATGCTATTTTCTCCATGTTATTTTACCTTACTCCAGATTCGTGCTTTTTTTGTGAGATATACATTATCCATGTACACGTTCAATTCATGAACGGAATACGGTATTTCATCCTTGTTTACACTAGAGAAGTGCACTATTTTTTTCGCCGGCTATTCTAAACTGACATTCTACAAGATTCATTTCAGCACAATCTGACCGCACACACTATCTCCTCTGATAATAGCACGGATTACTTTCCCCCAACGTAAACTAATCCCCATATTCCATTCTACAAAATACAGCAAGGAGGATTGGAATAAGTCTCTACTGAGAACACTGACGAGTTTCCCATGTTAATAATATTGTACTTACTCAAGTGCCATCACTTGCTGCCTCTTCACATAATATAATGCATTTATATACATACATACATTTACTATATTGCTTGAAGATAAGATGTAGGCATATTCTTAGCGTGAAGTTGAAGATATTCTCTTGAGAGTTTGAGAATGAGATGGAAGGTTGAAACAGACTACTTTTACTTCAGATATGGAATATCCTAGGGTTGCGAAAGAATATCCACTTAAGCTGTGAAAGTAGAAGAATGATATTGTTTCGTGTAGTAGAAAGTGGTTGAGAAGCGTTTAAATTGCTGGGGGAAAGGACTCAATAGGTAAAAGAGAGAGATACATATAGCTTCACATTTGCCTCTTATACAATAACCAGGTAATAAACATAAAACTTGGCCGCAATAGTGTAGGACCCTAGAGAAGAGCAAGCTGCTGGCTGTTACCGTTATTCCTCCCATTCAAAAACTCAGCAAGAAAACCTATTTTTTGTATATATCAAAGAAAGCTGAATGAATCTATAGATGAAGCTTTGTAGCTGCATCGCTAAAATTTTAAACGTAGGTATACTATTTCGATATGGTTATGAATGAGCGTATCTTCAAAGAGTTGCGGTTAGTGAAACCGTGAAGTTTTCTTTTTGAGAATAACGTTGTACACCCGACACACATGCATGCAGGTAATGTCTATATGCACATGCCTCGAGTTCCTAGTGCCTATATAATGAAATGAACCACAATGAATGTACATGCATAAATATATATCCGAGAGTATATACTTTTTACTTTTCTCATGGAAGATTGATAGACATATTTCGGTTTCTTTTTTGTTGATATTTTATTGACGCAGATAGCAAGAAATCTTTTTTCTCTGTCAAAGTCACTACACTATTGGCATGTTTCAATTTCTCTGTTGGCAGTGCAAGCAATGCAGGAACAAACTCTTATGCAATATAGCAATAACTTTTTTCTTTCATGTAAGTTTAAAGCAAATATAAAATGTTGAGCGTTTGCTACAATTTTTTTCCATCCCAACATCCATAATATATTGGATTTTTTGGTGGGTGAGCTGAGGAATAGCTATTCACTTCACCTCACGTATATATAAACAAACGGCAAATGGCAATAATATTTTTGGCAATTTGAGTCAGCTTCAAAGATCTTTTTTCTCCTTTGTGAGTTTCGAACGGACATTTGATGTGAAATATTCGAGCAAACCGTTTGAACTGGACTGTGGTGGAAATCTTTATGAGAACACCCGGTTCACGGGTTATTGAATATGATTCGCCATTCTCATAAAGAACGCTTGAAGGGATTACAACCACACACAAAAACACAACCATTCAACAACATATCGAGATCTCCTGGCTTAGTGACAATATTAGGAATGTTGTTTTCCTAAGCTTTTGTATGTGAAAGTTTAGTCTGACTTTTGTGAGATGGTGGAAGCTTCATGTGATCAAAGTATGTAAGTAATTGTTTATGAATGGAATCACAACGAGAGTAAAGCTGAGCATCCTTTCCCTTGCCAAAATCTATAGTGTTGTGTGTCCTCATGATTCAGCGAATCCCATTTTGTCTCATCTCATAAGTATTTATACTTGTCGTCCTTCTCCCTTAGCTCCTTTGAGCTTTGCCCTACAGCAGCAGCAGAGCAGTAACATTTCACATGAAGGAGAAAGGTAAATAAAATATGCAATAAAATGTGTAGCTGCCTGCAAGTCGTTTTCAAGATAGATACATACAACTCTGTACACGATAGGGAAAAGACAAACGTATGTGACATAAAAGGGAAGAGACGCAATATAGATAAGCCACTCAACTCTCTCCGTGCCAGAGACATTCCGCTAATACTCACTGGCTTTCTCAATGCACACAACTGCAGCAGCACAATGTCATGCTGATGATGGGCTCTTGTTAAGTGCTTATTTACAGTCTGCAGATTTCGGAGAGAACACAATCATCAGGGTAAAAAATAGAACAAAGTCTCATCATTCCTTTCTGAATTAGTGTTTGCTTTTCCTTGTTATAGTTTGTAATATTGCTAGCAGAGAGCTGCCTTTGAACTTGCAATGTGTTTGTTCAGAAACGATTGTTTTCAGAATAATATTGCTGCATGCCTTCTTCGTAGCAGTTTCATTAATATTATATTGCGCACTTGAATACCTACAACTGTCTTGCTCATAATGTTCACGTAAATATTTAAACTAAAAAGAAGGTAAGCGTTGATTTGAGTTTGAAGTTCGTTCTTATTCAAGATCTTCGAAAGGACCTTGTATTGACGACCTACGTCGTTCCTACCTCAACTCTTCGTTGAGTCAATAAAAGTGAACAGTTGAATCAAGGTTTCCATAAATTATCATACTTTCCTCTCGAAGCATTCAATTTTACAGCCCTCTTGACTAATTTAAGTTAAAAACAAGAAACAATAAAGAGCCCACGCGGGAAATTTAGCTTGACTGGCCCACGTCTACCGGGTACAATTACAGGCTGAGACTGACCCTGGGAAAGAATAGGATAAAACGTCCCAAGCTGGAAATCTCGCATCTATCTAGTCGATTCATTAATAGAATAGCCTTGAAATTTGATTCCATTGAACCGATGTGTGTTAGCCTTGCATAAAATATTGATGCGAGTATACGATTCAACAGTCTTTTCATCCTCACAATATAAATTTCGAATCAAGTCTTTTTGTAGACCAATTTTTCAGCCCAAAGCGCTAGACCGGAACAAAATCGATTTTCGATGGCAATCGTTTCGAAAGCAGTGATTTATCAAATCTACCAAATTGGATGAGTGGTAAACTCATGTTTTATTTCTGAGTGTATGTACATACATACCTGTCGGCCGACATCACTAGAAGGAACAAGGAACTTGTAAACTGGTTGATGCCCGTCGTCGTGATGTACGCTTTGCAGAGGAATTTTCCAAATGGCCAGTAGCCCAACACGGCTGTCGCGACGAGAAAGGGGATACCGACCAAGAAGCATTCGTCAGCGATCGCCAAGTTGACAATGTACAGGTTTGTGACAGTTTGCATTTTTGAGAATCTGACGACAACGTAGATAACAAGAGTATTTCCAGCCAAGCCAATTAGACAGACGATGACGTAGAGAATTTGGACCAACAAGTGACACCACCAAGGCGGTCCTTCGAACATGCCCCACTCTTGCTCCACATTCAACAAAGATTCCATAAAGCGCACACATGGATGATCTGGATCAATGGAGAAATTTTCCCCTTGACTCAGCGCAATCAAAAAGGAGCAGTTCTCGGCGAAGGTGTTGCTCATAATGTTGCTCAGATTCGTTTCGTTAAGAGCCATGGCTGAAGTTGGTGGGAAGGTAGACGACTGGAGCAGGGGAAGAGTGTGTGACTTGCCTTTTGAAGTTTGCCAAAGACCCTGAAACAAGTAAAAAAAACCATATTCTGAGTATGAATTTAGCATCAGAGAGACAGAAATACATACAACCTGGATGTAGCAACGCATTGTGAAATTAAATAAACATGAAGATGAGAGACACAGTGTAGCTCCCAGAAGGTCTCTAGTTGGGCGAGCATATAACAACTTGTGTCATCTCGTGAAATTATAAATGAGTTTGCATATTATATAAAGTTCATGAAATCATGACACGGGTTTACTTCTGCTCGGACGTATTCCGATATGATAAAAAATCCATACCTTTTTTTAAAAAAAATCACGTAACACAAAAGCATATTAAGATTACCAACCGATATGAGCAGGGAAGCACTTGACTGATATGCAGCCTGAGAACTGTGTTGAATATTACACAATCAAATCGAGGTAAAAGGATATATACCAAGCTATGCAGAGCTTGAAACTTTCACTGAGATCCATAAATTTAGTTTGCTCTTGATTAAGACTACGAACGATGTCGAAAGCATGAGAAATGAGATTATAGTTTTATGGCATTGATTGAACTCGAAAGCAATATATTTTCAAATCACATTTACAATTTACAACTTTTGCCGTACTTCAAGAATTCGGTTGTTCAATGTATGTCCTGTCCTATCTGAGTACATGATTTATCATGCTATTCGTCTTCTGTAATAACGCGAAATAAGACGAATGAAAGGGAGATAACAACCGAAGGAAAATAATGGACCCAAGGCATAAATTAGTTACGAAATTCGTGTTATTTGTGGTTGGTTAGCATGTCTATGAAGTTTCTTGTTTGGTATGTATCGTTTTATGTGTCGGCTATATGTTCTCTTCGTGCATTGCGCTGTACATCCTACAAATTCAATTCCAGTCGCTTTCATCCCAGTTATTCAAGCAGGTCGCTTTGGACTGAGAGTTGCGAAAGACTATGTGAAACACTATACAACGATGGACCGAGTGACAACTCAAATCATAATTCTGGAGTCCATAGCCTGAAGGTAGTTCCGTAACTGGAAGCAAATTCAATAAGGGTGACTCTTCCCTGCTAACTTATACCCAAAAGCTACATAGAATTTTTTTGGCAGGGTTGGCATTCCAAACAACCAGAAGAAAACTCTATAAAGAGTTGATTTCGCCTCAATTACTTCTTAACTTAATCTGATTTTCATGGACGAGATATGAGGAAGGAAACCAGAAATGGAATATGGCGTTTATGCTCTTTCGTTGTGGAGAGTCAAAGTGATCAAAGCTATATTTCGGCTTACTAGTATCATCATGACATATTCCCTCTTTTACTCGTACAAAGTTAAGCTCCTTTACTAACTCAAATATTTACAAGAAGCGTCCGCTATCTTGAGTGCTTGCTTCGTTCACGATATAGAAGAGTGTACGGGAGGAAAGGGAGGATGTGCCCAGGAAGTTCAAGCTTTCTCAATATTTTCATTGACCATCTTTTCGTCAAATTTAGTATTGATTAGAAGCCATAAATTGGTTAGAATTATGTAAGCAAAATGTACATGCATAGAAACGGCTAGACATGTACATTATTCCCTAGTGCCTACAGTTAAGTACATGAGGGAAAACCAGGTTGAGTATTCTCCTGTAAAATTGATCGAGTCGTTGGTGGAAAATTCAGTCACTACAAAATTAATTACTCTTGGCAATTGATGAATGAATAACACGGTACAGGGCACAGGGTTGACTGAAAGGACTTTCTCCGGCATACTATAGCGGAAGTTCACCGGTGACTGGTGACACTGACGCAGCAAAGATTGTCTTGAATTCTTAGGACAATAGGTGAAATATATATACTGGCAGGAAGGTGGTGACTGATGAGACAAGTATAAGGTACACAAACTTATATAAGCCATTAGGAAGAAACATAATGGTAGTTAATAACATTTCTAGCAATGTCGCCACTTTCTCCTTCTGGGACGTTTTCCTTTGCTTTCTCCACCTTGGTTATGAAAATGATAAAGAAATGTTCGCCAAGTAACTTAATTTGATGAGAAACGTGAACTGGAGAGAAGTGCTTTAATGAAGAAGTAGGAGGATAGTGCGAAGGTGGTGATTCCTGCAGAGAGCAAGACTACTGCTAGTAGCCATGTAGCAGCATCCTTCCTGACGTTTCAGTTGCTTCATCAAATTAGATTTTATATCCTGCTCCGTGTATATATATGTACGTATATATGTAACGTTCTCCAACAGGTATAATAACAGCAAAAACTTGTAATTCTCAATGAGTGCTGCCATTGCCATCATCATCATAATTTCATTCGGATGCTCAGCCTGTTTACCTCTGGAATTAATGTGCTGTTATGTTGCCAGCGCTAATAGAAAAAAGTATCCACTTTCTCCAACTAGATCGCTGTATACTCCTCTTCGTAATCAGTTTATATGAGAAATCGCAGTGGGATGTAGCGGAACAAGCTTTCACCCTGTGGGCTTTACTAAGTAACACGAAATTTTCACGTGCTTTGTATAAATTTTTGCAAATTAAATTTTTTGCTTTAAACTTTCCTTCCGAGTGTCACAAAATGAACAGATGAAATTGAATTTGTTGCTGTATACTTGTGACTTACTTTCGGTTTTGAATTAAAGAAAGTATAGTATTAGGTCAGTACCAGTACTGAACGTAGTTTTACCATCCTGAGTTTACGTCGTGTTGAGTCAAAATTTAATTAACTTATCGCCACTTGGCAATAAATCTCTTGATGAGAGAATCGAACATACTCCCCAAAACACTGTGGAGAGTTTATACTTGGAACAAGTTTATTATAAGCCCAGTAAGATGTGGAAGTTTTGCATGAGTTCATTTTATGTAGTTTAATTAAACTAACGATATAGACAAGGAGGGAGATACATATAAGGTGTTATTCAATCCCTAGAGACTGCGACTTTTACCAAGTAAATCTTTCTGGGCTAACGGGTCTATTTTATTGGAATCCTTAGACTAAAAGTGAAAGTATAGTACGCTTTCACTTGGACACGGATATTTGGCTAAGTATTTCATACATAAAAGTGCGATTTATGTTTGCATTCTAAAACTTCGCCTGGGTGCGTACATAATAATAACGTAATACTGCCAACAAAATATTATTACGAAGTTCCACTTTGATTGAAATGTTGAAATCGGTTCGGTTATATCAAAACTTTCACAATTCCATAAATAAAGAAAAGGATTTCTTATTTTATGGAAATTTCTTGAGCTCTCTTCTCACTCTTTTGAATATAAGCCACGCACGAACGCTCAGGACCGATTATTGGCACAAAGTTTTACCTCCCATTGAGTGAGTGTATTGAGAAAAATGGTTATTTGGTGCCCACTTTCGATATTCAGTCTCTTGATGAAATCCCAACACCCACAATGATTTTGCGTAAAACTTTTATGTAGAACTAATCGTTCCTTTCGTCAGCATATGGAATCAGCTACAAAGCACACACATATATATATATCTCTTTCTGGTGAGAATGAAAATGACACATTTCCCCCATCACAAGATTTGAAGTCATTAATAGAAGAATGGTTTGTGGCTTCCAGTCAAACTCGGTTTCATTGAAACTGACGGGCGGTTGTGAAAGCTGTCTAGAGATATTGCAACAATGACTCCAAGAGGTTTCCGCTGCCACCTCCGTTTCTTGTCTGTTTATATTTCAAGGAAATTAAGCCTTTTGGAAAAGGCTCTCTGACTGCCTTCAGTTTCTCTGGAATGTGTTTTAATGGTTAATAGAATCTGAGCTTCTTTTGTAGCATTTCTTGTCAAGTCTACTACTTAGAATCCTTATCGCCAATTGTTCTCTACTTGCGAAAGATATGTGCGTTGCGTACGAACATTTATCGCACTGCGCATTGTATAAACAGGCTTAAACCCCCAAGTATGTATTGCACGATATGCTTCAAGATAATATTCGCATGATTAATATCAAGGCAGCAGCATGATTTCCCCCAAAACCAAGTCCTTCCAACTTTATTCGTTACACGTATTCGCTGATCCCAGTGGAAACTTTTTTCCTGAGAGCCAACTTGTAGCTGAAGGCAAAAAAATCTGCGCCACACACGACTTCGTATTCACAGCATCCGCTGGTGCTGCCCCAACAAATTCTATTTGGAGTAGTTGCCTCAGCTTCCAAACAAGTTCACTTCTCGTGGAAATTTTTTTGCGGGCTGGTGAAAGTTGTGCAAGAATGGTGAAAGCTGGCGAATTCCTCAGTAAGGAATTTTCCTCTTATCTCTCCCCGTGCCCAAAGACATGAACTAATTCTTTCTGTGGGAGCAGTCTAGTAAAAAAGAAAGCAGTCCACTTCGACAGAGAGTTTTTTATGAGTGTTCAGGTACTACTAACGTATCTATTTCCATCTGACTCCCAAGACGTCCATTCATATCATTAGACCACATCGGCAGCAGGTTTGTGCTCCCGGACCATCGTAACGATATTGGGTGTGTATCTCGCCATCTGTTGTAGTTGGGAAAGTAACGGGGTGCAGCACGCACACGTTAGCTTGTCTCCCACTTTCCCATTTTTTCGATTCATTCACTTAAGTAGGGTAAAATATGTAGGGAGAAACCACATGAAACGCATGTCATTCATCTTAGGCGCTATAGCGTGTACTATCATATAATAAAAGCATGCCTTCTTTTACACAGAGAAATGTGGAAGGAATGCGGAAAGTGATACATGTGTTCCATAAGCCGAGCAAGAGCCACTCGTTTCGCCTGCCAAAAGGATGTCATTATCCTTTCCTATACTTATAATAAGCTAAAAACAACTTTTCAGCTTTTCGTTAAACGCTTTGTAGAAAGGTACATTCATGCATGTCAGATAACAGCATACCATTTTTGCGGATTTTGAGATGAAAATAATTGATTACATTCCCTTTACTTTACACAGTCGTGGGTTTATGCAGATGCATGCAAGTAAATTGAATGAGTGTCCAGCACACTTTTTCTCTGAAGAGACAAAGAGAGGTTATCCAATTACAAACAAGAATTTTTGACAAATGGTCGCATGAACACGGACAGTTTGCATTCGCCTCTAAATCATTGTTCGGACACTTGCCCCGGCTAAACAAAGGGAGATCTTTCCTTTGGTCGCCGATGGAGAAAATCGCTATTTTGGCTTATGGTCCGTATCATTACTGGGTGGTGGGGCTAAGGCGGACGCTGACCCACTTGCCAATCCTACCAAGTTGCAGTCTGCACATATGTACTTTCCTATGACTCGTAGTAAAACATACGTACATATATATTGTTGAGAGTGGACATCAACTACTTTCACCAAATATATTTTCCCTGCTCGTCTTCTATGCAAGTACATCCGGCTAATATCTCTCTGAGTCTAGCGGCGTGATTCTTTAATCGATAATGGACATCGTCCTTATAAAAACCAGAGCATGTTGTGTGTACTTACAAACTTTCCTGTGTTGTCCTCCGAAACAAAAGAAAACAAAACGGAAAAGGGAAAACAAAATGTATGGCAGAAGGGGACCTACCATAAAAGGAGCCTCTTCGCTCGTACTCTGAGAAAGCTCGAGGAAAGCATTCATTATTCCATATAAGTGGTAAAGAGTCATGCTCCGAGGCATTAATAGGTAGTTTTCCACCATTTTCTCACTCTTATCAAAGTCAGCACAAAAATAAATTGTGCTGGCATCGTGAAACTGAGTGCACCAAGTGGGTTCACTTCACACAAAGCAAAATTCTCCGTAAATGGGAAGTATGGTTGTGCATGCGGAATATATGAAGAGAAAATGTAATAAATGGTAGTAATTTTGTGGTACAAGCGGTGGTGAAAGTGGATGCGTGGTTGCACAATATATAATATCCTCTCCCTCAACCGCTCAACTGCATCTTTTTTGTAGGGTTTATCCGTTGCAAAAAAGTGAAATCAGTTTTTTGCCACTTTTCCCACACAAATGATTATGATTGTGTGGCTATCTCGTTTTCTTTGTTGGCTCCTTGGGCTTTGTTTCATAATCTACTTAATTCTGGAAAAGATATTAGACATGCTTTTGTAATCCTTGTCTGGACTCCAGACTCTAGCCACGTCCAGGACGTCAGCCAATGTACTTTCCCTCTCAACATATTTCACCAACTCCAGGAAAATACGAACGAAGAGGGTGCTCACTTGCTCACCCTGACGTACATGTTTGACGTTATATGACTGCTTCTGATTGCAGGAGGTATGGTTAGTGAAAAGCACACAACAACAATAGCATATTTCATGCAAACATAAACAAGCTTGTGTGTATTTATATGTACATAGGAATCTAATGGAAAAAGCACGTTATCGCTGGACGAGGATGGACAAGAGGAACTCACAATGCGAGGATGAGTCTTTTGAGTAGAAAGCAAACAAGAAGAAGCGTTCCCAGTTTGGAGCCCTTCCAAAATTCCAAATGGACTATACAATTCGGCAGCAACTATTCCATTGTGACGTCCGAAAAAAATCCAATTCAGTGACAACGAGCAGATTTTTCGTTTGTTTGATATTTCAAAGATCTGGAGCGAACAAAGGAAAGCCACACGTGGCGAAAGTGCACAGGGAATACTAATAATGCTGTGGAGTCATCATCTTTTGCCTATATTTCTCTTTTGTACATGTGAGCTGCTGTCTCCGATCAAAAATGATTCGGAGAAGCAGAGCAATGCAATAATAAGACATTGCAGGAGGGTTATGAAAGGAACACGCGTGGTAATTGTGCCAATCGTAATTCCATCAACACTGGATTTAGCCGTACCTATCATATGTATTCATCACGTAACATAATATAGCACCTCTCTCTCCCTCCACCATACCGACACGACGCCCTTGCTGCGGAAGGAAACGATTGGGAATTTCCATGTGTTTCGTTGGTGGCAATGAAAAGAAAGCGAGGAAAGGGCATCGGAATGGAATAATGGTAGGAAGTTGGCAGCGAGTTGACAAAATGACAAAATTTATAGAATGGATATAGGAAATTGGTCTACTGTCGTTTGAAAAGGGATTATCTACAGAGATTTTCGAAGATTTCCCCTGAATGAAAACTGGCTTTGTGCATTCCCTTCCTAGTTGAATACAAACACGTTGGGTCCATATGGAACTTTCAGGGGGTAAATTTGCTACCCAAACCCGAAAAGGTTATATAATACTCAGTCAATAATGCTATATACATACATACATATGAATATCCTCACTGCAAACTGATAGTATTGCACGATTTGGAAAGTTCTGTAAAAGCTCTCTGCAAGTGACAGATATGAACTTTCCCAACGACAGGAATGTTCAACGCAATATGCAAATGCCAGAATACTCTCTGCAGTCTGCCTGCACACTAGTGCATACCACACAGACTCAATATTCATACAAGTATTCTCATTCTCATCATAAACCCATTTTCATTCAACGTCAGACAAAAATCCGTGATGACTTCAATGAAAGTTTTCTTATTCACTTGAGTAATCACTTGTGAATGCGACTGACATGAAAGACCATACTTTAAACAAAAGTGATTACCTCCACACCACTACTATTTCCGCATATTCTTTGAATAACTGTGTGTAGCTTCCAGAGGTGATATCAAATCACATTTTTCCCACTTTAACAGAGGATTGCACTAGAGTAATCTGCTAAACATATCTTTGACATGTTTATTTAAGCGTTAGTGTGAATACGTAATTACGAAATATATATAGTTGCCTTCTTCTCCGTAAACCATGTCAAGAGCAAAGTTTTCCGACCTTACAGAAATACGGAGCTACAGTTTGGCGTCCATTGCTGCCTCCCTTAAAAGGAGTGTTTGCTCTCTATTCTAAGGAAATGTGATCATGTCCATATCCTGAGAGAGTCTAATTTGGTTTTCAGGCTAAATATATGAGTTGACCAGGGATCAGAGAGAGATGGAACTGATACCAATGATGTTGACCTTAATCATGTTGGAAGCATGAAGACCAAACAACCCAGGGATTATAGGATCATGTAAACCAGCCGATGTCATCTGATAATTAATTCTGAGTTTCTTCTTCCTTTTCCGTATGATGCTAAACATTTCGAGTAGGCGCTTATATGTACCTAGTGCTTGTGAATACTTAATTTGTGGAGGACATACTGCACACGTGTACTCGCAAACTCTTATAAGGCATCAATATCGAAATATGAAACTTGTACAGACTGTCGGAGTAAACAACAAAAGCTGTGGGATCTAGTTGTGTTACAGAAGCCAAATATTGACTAACAAAATGTGATTAATTATTTTCAACCAAGTTATACATACATATTCGTATTATACTTACATACATTATGCGTTGAGCTAAATACTAAAAATAGAAATGCACACATATGGTTCAAAAATGGTGATGATCAGTTTTGCACATAGTGAAAGCAAGTGCGATTTATTTATGTCTGTGTTGTTGTGTTCTTGGGGCGTTATATGTTCAAGCACATACCACCTCCCCCCACAACACGTATCTATCGTACGGACCCACCGGTGTATCACAATAAATTTTATTCATAATTATGGCTCCCTCGAAAATATTGACGCTATACCTTTTAACAAACGGTTATTCTATCAATAAAAGACATGTCATTCAAGATTAGAGTGACGACGGGCAATGTCCGGCGAAGAATAAAACGTGATACAAATTGAAAGTATAATTTAACTCCTGAAGGCAAAAAAGGTTAAACCAAAGGAAGGTTGTGCTGTCCTCCTCTCCAACTCCAGTCCAATGGTCCCTTTTGCAGGTTAAATGAAATTTATCTGCTGGGAAGCCTTCAGAACCATAACAAGAGTAAAATGTGAATTGGAAAGTATGCTTGCGTTTAAATGAAACTTATCACTCCAGTCACGAACTTATACAGTTCCATGCATAAATTTGGAGAAGATTAATGAAATCGCGAGCTCACAAAGAGCACAGCCGTCTGTCGATTGAAAGCACGCACTCAGGAACTCGCAAGCTGCAAATAAATTGAATTTTAATAATGATCAAAGACGTCGAGTTGTGGACGTGGAAGAGATGTTTTGTTCGTGCATATTCATTGGAGGTTTCAGTTGATGTTCGTAATGAAAATAATAAGAAGATGCTCGTCTAACCATTTTATTCCAAGGTGAAGACGTCCTTGTAACCAGAAACAAAAGAAACACATACCAGAACCCAGAACACCAGAAATTCTGAAGTGAGGTGTGAAAGATGAAAGCATGTAGTATAGGCACATAATTTTTAAATTTAATATAACGCTCGATCCACTCTTTTTCGACGCTTCAAAGTCTTCAAATTTAATAGGTCAAGCGGAATGGAAGCAAAGGCATTTATTATATCATGTTAAGCTTCAAGGTTTGACACATTGCCATTTTGAGTGATAAATTTGTGTCTCACCTGAGTGCTTTCGACAATAAGGCTCACAGCTTTTCTTTGAACTACGTATGTATATGACACGAAAAAGCATCGTGTAAGTGCTGGTGTTCTACTTCATTTAATTTTGTAGCTTTTGTGTGGTCTACGCTATATACATGTACTCACCACAACACGCGCCTAACTATTCCTTCTTCGCTCGTAATGAAATATACCTAAAAGAAAGCATTTACCCGGCCGTTGTCGCTTTTACCTTCTTAAGACACTTACAATTAATGTAATTTGAAAGAGAAAATGGGAAAAGGTGTGTGTGAGTGTGAAGTGACAAAATTTTCATGTCTAACTGTGAGCTTTTCGCTGTACGCCATTTTGTGCCTCATGGATAATAAATAGTACGTAAACAGGTGCTCTCTGATCCATAATGCTCGTTGAACAGGTATGACAGCGGATCAACCTTCGGTCGGAGTACAGCGCTACTTCACAGAGGACTTCACGTATAAACAATTATGCTTCCATTTTGGTTTATTGACGTCAACCAATTCGTTGTGTACACTTACTTAGTTTGACATCCAATGTTAAAAGTCCTTCGAAACATGTTTCACAGATTAGTACACAAACTTCAAAATGGGAGTCGCGAGGCGTGAAAGCGTGATCCTGTGACCGTGAATTTATTCTGCAATAAGGATATTTAGTTAGTGTTGTGTTCCACGCTTCCACGTTTTATGTTTTATATCATGAAAAATCGATTCACGCGTTCAACCAATTTGCCAAAATGAGTTAAGTGCAATGAGCCGAAGAACTGAGCAAGTGACTTCGACATCCCTGCGACCTTGCGCATCTCTGGGTATTTTATGTGTGCCCTTTCGAAGAAAGCTTAGACGATTTGAGCTATGTTCTTTGTGTCAATAGAGGACGAGGAAATGTTTGGACATATAGCTGACAGGATTATTTATGGCATACAAAAAGAGAACGGAGTTCATTACATTTTGTCAATATTTTAATACAACTTTCACCACTGACCAATTTCTTGATGTATTTGAAGAAGCCTTCCTTGACCAAGTCGCCATTGTCGACCCTTCTGTTAAATAGACCATGGCAGACTCATCATCAAATAGTGTAGGCGTGCTACAAAATTGTTGTCATTTACTAGTAGCAGCGTTGTGATGTGATGTCTCCCCTTTTATTAGTATAAAAGCTCTTTTATGATTTATGTATCCATTGCATCACAATGATTTGATTGCTCCAAGCATGCAACAACGTGACATATTTTCACAACGTCTACGAACCACGGATAATTTATGATATCGATACTGAACTTCGGGTAAACGACCACGCACACTTTAACGTAGCCATTATATCAGTTCAGTTCAGGCTCACCTGCGCACTTTGAAACAACGTGTAGGTAGGTATATGCACATATTGACATTTTTCTAGTGAAATTCTTGCTAAAATGTTGAACTGCTGCTGAACCATGAACCACAAACTCAGTCACATGCACATAATATCTCTTGGGAGCGTTTTTCTCAAAAAAAACTTTTACTCCAGGCTTGCAGATGGATGTTTGTACGGTTTCAGGCAGTTCTGTCAACGCAAGATATTAGGCAACAACCGCAAAACATTACATTGCAAATGAATGTACTGCTTCCCCAAACGTATGAGAGTCTATGCCCTGTAAAAGCTATTTCCAGATTTCTCCACACACATCTCTGCTCCCACAACTTGTTTTCTACCAAAAAGTTCAATGCGAGACAACATCCTTTTAAGACGAAATATTGAAAAACTACTAAAGCAAATGTCTTCATTCTTTTCTCCTTCTCTGTATGAATAGTTAGGGTATTTCCGAATATCATTTTAGCATAAGCGTCAAATTAACAACACCAAAGCTTGCCTACGAGCTGTGTAGCAGCATCTATGTTTTTCCCAAGCGAAGTTTGAAGTTTTATACGCTGGCTTGGTGTCTACCATTACCTCAATTAAGTTTGAAATTCTTCAGAAACGGAAAGTTTGTATGTGTGTTTTGTATGTAGCTTAAGTGATTCTTAACTAAGTTGAAGGTTTGTGCTCGTTACTCGCAACACAAGAAAGCTTTCATTTCTCATCAAATCACTTTGACCAAAAACAATATTTGAACAAACTTAATGTTTTTACTTAATATCCTGTGTATATGATATTATATTGCTTTCTTTCGTCATACGAACAATTTCGTTTTTACTCCTCCAAAATCCCAACTTAAAAACAGAACAAAACATTGTATGAACAACACAAGAACCTTTATAGGGCAAGTCATAATCCTAGTGAATTTTGGAGAATATATATTCTGCTCTCCGCTATGCTTCAACAATTCACAAAAGTTAGAGTGGGTGGGATCTCGGATCACGCACCAAAGAGCTTGAAAATCGCTACCGGTTGTAGTTTAAAGAGCCCTTGCTAGGTTTTAAAAGATAGCTTTGAGATGAGATAAGTTGTTGATGAATGTCAAGTGGGAGGCTCGTCTTTAAGGAAAGACTTTAAACCGTACGTAAAGCAAGTGTACCTCACTACCTCCTCGTCCCTGGCGTATACGGGGGCGGAGGAGGGCCTTCAAGTGACATCTTTCATCTGTTTATATTTTCCAAACTGGGCTAAAATGAATTCTTCACAATTTTCAAAAACTTCGAAGGATAATGACAACCACCTTTTTAATGTTTGAATTAGTGTAAATTGCCACCTTTAGTCCAAGCCACTGGCGACGAGCAAAATATCAAGATCAAGAGACTTTGTGTAATAAAACTGAAAAATGTCCTTGAAAAGTGAATAGATCTCTGATTACCCTTTCAGAAAGGACGAAGGTGAGTCTAACACTAATTGGCAGTAATAGTGCTGATTCCCCACAGGAAAACTTTTTTGTGTCCATTGCAAGTTTTTCGCTTAACAGCGGATTAGAAAAAGTTGGCATGAATCATGTTTTTTTAACTTTCAAAATGGTGACTACAAACTCAAAGCTTCCCCTACTCCCATGTCATCCTCACTTCATTTGTGTGTTTACAGTTCCCAATTCCATTCATTATTGGAATTGTTGATTCCCAGGTGACTTATGTCAAGGCTGCAATTACGCAACTTTCTCCGTCACTCGCACAACTTTCACGGTTCAGTCGCAGCAAGCACAACGGTGTCACTACGTAATCATTGCTGTGTGAGAGAAAAAATTCGCCTTCGTTTGGAGTTTTGTGAGTTAGCGTTGGACAAAGGTATAAAAATCCAAAAATAAACTTGTGTAGGTACGTACATCTATGTACTCCAGATAATAAGCGTAGCCCGTATCACTCTCATCGTCTATAATATTCGAGACGCTGCATCCAATTTCCCATTTTTTGGCAACATTATCCACTGCTACACGAATTCGTGGAAAACATTATCTCATGTTTGACACATGATGTAGATCCAGGCATAGATTATATATTCTTCGCTTACTTCACCGTACCCATTAATGGAATATAGCTTACATAATAATGAAAACATCTACTATAGTAAAGTGATCTATTAGTTATTCCACATACTAACTATACGGAATTATATAAACAATCCCGTTGTTTGATTCATCTTATTGAAATTCATGCCACGGAGTGGTGTAACGTTTCAATTAACTACGACTAATTCTTCTATTGTTCCATGGATCTTTGAGATATTAATAGATCTTCCGCGGTATTCACAAATTTCGTTTTAAACAGGCATTGTTATTGTGGCAGGAAGCGAGCGAAAAGGTCTCTTCTAATTCTCAGAGTGATTGGAAAAAGTATTCGAAGAGACAACAAGAGGATTTGGAGGAACTGAAATAACGAGGAGACTCAAAATGAGTGCTTATGTCAACATGCATTTACCGTGTAGCCAATTAAAGTGGATGTAAAAAAGAGCACAGTCAACAGTCCGTCCGATCTTGTCATTTAAACAACTCTAATGAATTAAAAATCAGAGAGTAAATGTTCCCCAACGATGCAAGTATTTATGTAAGCCACTTTCCCCCGTCCAACAACAAGTGCTGCATACTGTCAATAGAATTTTTATCAACAAAGTTACGCACTTGAGTCTTTTTGAGTGAAACTGAAACTCATCACCATCCACTTGTGTATTCCAGATTCCAGCCTTGAATAACTTACATGCAAAAGTATTTCAACTATTTGAACTGCATCATACATCCTTCAAAAATGTGGAGCAAAACAGTAATTTCATAAAAATTCGAGTCGTATGCTTTGTTCGTTTCCTCCATCCATTCACCAAGCTACTACTATTTTGCATGAAATTGTACATGGACCTATGGAGTCAAAGCTTTCTCCCACTGTTGTTAGTGAAAGCTTTTGTTGGAGAGAGAGAGAGAGTGATGGTGATGATCTGAGGATACTTACACAATGCTGCTTGTTTTCCTTAGTGTATTCCCTCGCCCAGGAAAAGAATATAAAACGCAAGACATAAAAAAAAGCTCCAACAACCCAAGATACTAAAGAGCTTCTCTGCATACACAAATACAACATCTGCTTTATTTTCTCCCTAGCTTTTCCACCAGAGGAAGAAAAAAAGTTGACTTTCACTATTTTGAAACCATCTTGAAAGTATTACTTTATCTTTTCTGACTCAACTGCCAGTTGATGTTGTTGATGCTCCCATTTTCATCTTTCATGAAGAGAGCTGCGTGTTGCGCTGCGTGAGAGATGTTGCAACGGCAAAAAGTATATTTCCCTTTGCTCTCACTACTTTACCGTTTACCATTGACTGTGACCCTCCTTCCTTTAAAAAAAACTGTACTCACATTAGGACACGAATATATAGGTACACACACAAAAAAAAGCCCGGACCGATTTATATGCAAGCGTTTAGGGGTCCCTTCAAACATCTGCACGACGTATGAGATCCATAATGCTTTTATTTCTTCCTCTCAAACATTATGAATATGAAGTTGAATTTTTCGACTTTCTCTTTTACATCCCCCGTGTTTGCCTTACATTCCTTCCGCTTGGAATATGATGCCTTTAAAATGAACTCTTGTCGAGAAAATGGCTTTCCTCAAAAAGTATTTATATAATGCTGAGGGCATAATGGAAAGAGCATACAAGCGCTTTCGCTATACTTATATCTCGAACACCCATAGTTTAACATTGTTTGAGAGCCCAGTGACACATTGTGTCTTAAACTTTTGCTTCCACTGGTGCCGGCACTGCTCTGGAATTACAACTTACAACTGTTGGCTCAAGGGACATGATTTTATTTTGTATGACAAGCTGTAGAATAAATGGCCCTTGTACTAGAGATGGGGAAATGTGTATATCGGAAGCAACATTGCATAGAGAGTGAATTGAATTTCATTCCATTTCATTTCACAGTTCACGCTAGTTCTAGTCCTACACTTCGCCCGCTGCTATCAACTTCCACAGTTTTATAGATTTCTTCGTATTGCTTCCGTTGGGCTTCCTTTATTGCTTTTTTTGCTGTCGGCAAAAGAAATGTACTTGTCTTGCCTTGCCTCAGCTGGAAAATTAACTTAAGTTATGGTCTTTTAATTCTCCAACATATACCACTTTCCTACTTTCTATGTATATATATATATATGCATTATTCTTGGTAATGAAGGGAAGAAAGACTCATTCGGATGTAAAGCCAAATTGGCAGCATTCTCAAGGATTAAGAGTCGTTTATGATCAGAAGGGAAGTAATCCGTATTTAATTGGCTAATCCCATCGGAACGACTAAAAAACCCGATCTTCCAAAAACTCAAATAAGGCCTTTGTGTTAAGATGCAGCACGCATTAATTGCCTTTTCCCCTTTTCTTCATATTTTCAAACAAGTCTTGGTTTGAAGTCCGCCTCCGCAGCATCTCATGCTCTCTATATACACCCTTTCATACAAGGACGTATCCATTTTCCTTTCAAATGCGTCGAAAATGTCATTAATCTAGTTCGTTTCCTATCTTTTCATACTTCACGAAGACAAAGGCGTACTCAATTCATGTCAGATTTTTGCGTACCTGCTGCTGCAACTATGCCTTTCACTAAAATTGCGTTAGTCTCGTTCGTATAATCTGTGACGGTAAAAGTTTATACGTCATCCGCACCAGTTCACCCAACACAATTTGTGAAAATTTTATACTAAATCTCAACTTGTCCCAAAATCCACCCTTTTTATCCCAAATCGAAATTTAAATTACGAGATTGTCATGTTATGTGCGAATGTATGAAATATGTGATAAAATCAGCAACACATGAACGCGTGGATTTTTGCATTTAGGTCGATAATCTACTTCTGACTACCAAACAGACGCTTTGTGTTATGGTTTTGTTGTTGATCCAACATTGTAGAAAACTTTTACAATAGAATAAGCTCTTCTTGTGGAATGTAGTGTAGTAATGCATAACATTATTAAAAATAAATATACATGCATACATGGTTGCCACCACCGAGTATGAATAGATACGTACCCGAGTTTCAATTCAGAACCCTGAAACCGAACTCTTCTAAAAGTTACAATGCCTGTTATTGGAGAGAACATGATTCTAAAAAAGTCATTATGTTATGAATCTTGATGTCAATCAAATGTTGTTTGTCCATGTCACTGCCAGAATAAAGAGAGCTGTCATGTTGATAGCCAGGATAAACTAGCTGTCTTGTCTTTTTGTGTAGGTTATTTGCTACTTTGTTTGATATAGGGAAATGCTTTTCGCATGGGATATACGGAGCCAAAAAAAGTTCGTTTAAAGTGACAGAAAACTGGTTGCGATAATGTTACGTACAATATTATATCGAACGTTTCATCTTTTTGAATGAAAGACAGCGTTGTGAATTACCCAGTGACTTTCCTTGGGAAAACGTAAACACGGTGAGATGAAAAGTGTAGTGTAAACTTGGGAATTCAAGCATGAATATGGCGCAAAAAATGACGAATAATATTCTGGATTCGTGGTATGTACACTGCACAGTCTTTTTAAATTTGAAGATATTTTTAGAAAGTATGACACATTGGCTTTAGCTTCTACTAATAACAATGTCAGGAGAGTAGCTGCAAAATGTTGAATAAAATACGCAGGGCGGTTGTCCAACGATTTTAGCTATTCATTCAAAGTCAGTCACAGCCAGTGCCCTATAGTCATCTATCATTTCTAGGCTTGACTTTCCCCCTTTTTCAGTCACCTTGTTTTTAACTACTTAAGTTTCTCGGGGTTAGTTCTAGCTTTGCCTCAGCCCAGTAAAATATTTAAGTAGGCTGTTGTTTCGCGAACTTGTAAATCCTTAGGTAAAAGTGAAGGCGCAAAGTACTCAGCCCGAACTCAGACCTTCCACCACAACAATCAAAACTATGAAGAAAGTTGGAAAAGACAAAAAATACGAACGTGAGCTGACAGTTTTTATGATGCAAAGGAAAGTTAGCAGGCTTCCACAAAGATTCCACTGTGGATTTCGTAGAAAGTCGAAGTAGATCCTAAAACTGGCTTTACGAAGGCATTTCGCGATAAGATGAGCCGACTTTAGTTCTCTGTCATTTTACAACGGCTTGACATATGTAGCCGAT